>BCLH01002636.1:31085-44895 GCA_001602315.1 Zoysia pacifica
ACTCCTCAAAAAACAAGGGAAAAGCCTCTGTCCATCAGCCTCAACAGAATAAATTTGCAGTGGACAAAGATCAGTGCCTTCACTGCAAGAAGACGGGACACTAAAAGAAGGATTGTCCCTCATATTTAAAGATGATCATGGCAAAGAAAGGTGAGAACATTATTACCTTTATAAATGAATCCTTATATGTGCAATATTCAAAATCTACTTGGTGGATTGACTCTGGAGCAACTGTTCATGTTGCTAATTCATTGCAGAGATTCCGTTCGACGAGGACTACGCAAAGAAGAGAAAGATGCATTAAAGTTGCAAACGGAGTCCAAGCTGAAGTTGAAGCCGTTGGCGATCTTTCATTAGAGCTAGCTAATGGCTTTATTCTTATACTTAGAGATGTTCTTTAGAGATGTTCTTTATGTACCCTCTCTACAGAGGAATTTGATTAGTGTTTCATGTTTGGATAATGATGGTTATGATTATCATTTTGGAAATGGCAAGTGTGAAATAAAGTTTAATAAAAAATGTGTTGGTTTTGCCATCTTACAAAATGAGCTTTATTTGCTATCATTACGTGATGATGTGAATGTCGTATGCGATAATGATAATGTTGCGTGCGAAATAAAAGAATCCTCGTCCATGAGTGAAAATAGAAAACGAAAAAGAACTCTAGATGAGTCATCGAAATTATGGCACTGTCGTTTAGGCCATATTTCGAGGGAGAGAATAGAAAGACTAGTTAAGAATGACATTCTTCCTCCACTAGAGTTCTCAGACTTAGAACAATGTCGAGATTGCATTAAAGAAAAATACGTAAAGAAAATTAAGAAAGATGCAAAAAGAAGCACAGGAGTTCTACAAATTATTCACACGGATATTTGTGGTCCCTTTTCTGTGAAGAGTATAGATGGTTATGACTCGTTCATAACATTTACAGATGATTACTCCCGATATAGATATATTTATCCAATTAAAGAAAAAAATGAAGCCTTGGATAAATTTAAGATATTTAAGGCTGAAGTTGAAAACCAACACGATTTAAAGATAAAGATAGTCCGATCTGATCGTGGGGGGAGTACTACAGTCGGCATACCTCGTATGGACAAATCCCTGGACCTTTTGCAAGGTTCCTACAGGAAAATGGAATAGTAACCCAGTATTCTACACCGGGTGAATCTCAGCAAAATGGAGTAGCTGAAAGACGCAACCGTACCTTGATGGTTATGGTGCGAAGTATGATGAGCTATTCTACACTGCCATTGAGCTTGTGGATGGAGGCGTTAAAAACTGCCATTCATATTCTCAACAGAGTACTAAGTAAGTCGGTGTCGAAAACACCGTACGAATTGTAGACAGGTAGAGTTCCCTCGTTAAACCACTTACGAGTACGAGTGTGGGGGAGGCCAGCTGAGGCTAAAGTATTTAACCTAAATCTTGAGAAACTAGATCCAAAAACTGAGAGTTGCCATTTTATTGGTTACCCAGAAAAGTCAAAAGGTTATCATTTCTATTGTCTAGATAGACATACAAAGTTTGTAGAAACGAGACACGCTGTCTTCTTAACGGATGAGATGATGAGAAAGAGCATGGTAGCTCGAAAGATTGACCTTGAAGAGAAGCGGGCGTATGCGCCCACTCCGATGATTCAAGAGCCATTCTTTACACTACCTGTTGTCACTGCACCGACAGTGCGAGACACTGTAGTGCAAGCACCTGTTATTGTTCCTCCTGTGGCAACAATGAATGAGAATGAGGAACCTGTTCCTCAGGATCCAATAGAACCTATTGCCACAGATGAGAGGGAGCAAGAACAGTCTCAAACAGAAAATGTACAGAATGAAGAGGCCTCGAGAAGGTCTCAAAGAATAAGAAGATCAGCTGTTTCTGATGACTATAAAGTTTATCAGACAGAAGAATTTCAAATGGAGGATGATCCCACGTCATTTGAAGAAACTATGAGAAGTGAAAACTCTTCAAAATGACTTGAGGCCATAGAAGAAGAAATGAAGTCTATAAAGGCTAATAAAGTCTGGGACTTGAAAATAATTCCTAAAGGAGCCAAAACAGTAGGCTGTAAATGGGTCTACAAGACAAAACTCGACTCCCAAGGGAACGTAGAAGATATAAAGCACGACTCGTGGTAAAAGGCTTTACTCAAAAAGAAGGAATTGATTACAATGAGACCTTTTCTTCGGTCTCATGTAAAGATTCCTTCAGAATCATAATGGCACTAGTGACTTATTATGATTTAGAGTTACATCAGATGGATGTAAAGACAGTATTTTTAAATGGGGATTTGGAGGAAAATGTTTACATGGCACAACCGAAAGATTTTGTTATGGAAGGAAGTGAGAAACTGAGATGCCGTCTAAAGAAATCGATTTATGGGTTAAAGCAAGCTTCAAGACAATGGTACTTGAAGTTTGACAGCACGATAAAAAAATTTGGGTTTAAAGAAAATATTGAGGACAACTATGTTTATTCAAAGTTTAAAGATGGGGAAGTTTATCTTTCTAATCCTGTATGTGGATGATATCCTGCTAGCTAGTAGTGATGTCAGTCTACTACTGGAGACAAAGAAGATTTTGTCCTCTAACTTTGATATGAAAGATTTTGGTGAAGCTTTATTCGTTTTAAGAATCGAAATTCACCGAGATAGAAACAAAAGGGTATTGAGACTGTCACAAAAGGTATACATAGAAAAAGTATTAAAGAAATATGGTATGCATAAATATAGTCCATCACCTGCACCTATAGTCAAAGGCGACAGATATGAAGAATTTCAATGTCACAGGAACCAATATGAGATCGATCAAATGAAAGCGGTTCCATATGCTTCAGCTGTCGGAAGCTTATAGTATGCTCAAGTATGTACACGCCCTGACTTAGCATTTGTTACCAGGTTACTTGACAGATTCCAGAGCAATCCTGGAATAGAGCATTGAAAATTGGTAAAGAAAGTCTTGCGCTATTTGCAAGGAACAAAAGGCCTCATGATGACATACAGAAAATCAGATTCACTCTATATGGTGGGGTATACAGATTCTGATTATGCGGGAGATGATAGAAAATCTACATCCGGATATGTATTTACTCTCGCTGGAGGAGCTATTTCATGGAAAAGCTCAAAGCAAACCGTCACTACATCGTCCACAATGTATGCCGAGTTTGTTGCATGTTATGAGGCTACGGGGCAGGTGAACTGGCTTAAAAAGTTCATACCCGGTTTAAAAGTGGTTGACGACATCTATAGACCACTTAAATTGTACTGCGATAACGAACCCGCAGTAACGTATGCACACAACAATAAGTCAAGTGGTGCTGCCAAACACATTGACATAAAGTACTATGTTATGAAAGATAAAGTTCGGGATCAAATCATAAGTCTTGAGCATATAAGCACCGCAAAGATGCTAGCGGATCCGCTTACTAAAGGCTTACCACCCAGAGTATTTATTGAACATGTTGCCGGCATGGGTTTAAAGAAAAGCCTGTGATTCCTGAACTAAAAGATGGCCCAAAATGTATAGTAACTATTTCAGAATAGAAAAATGTATTGTAGCTGTTAAGTCTATCGGCGATTGACCGTGACGATGAGGCAGTTCTATGCATTAATCTGTAATGAAATGAGTGAAGTTAAAAGTAATAAAGATAAAAGTAAAAAGTGAGATCAAGGGAGAGAATGTTAGAAATTGATCTCCACTCGTTTTGGCCCAACGGCCTTAATGGGCCCTTGACCTAATCGCGCCCTGATCGGAGGCGCCCAGTCCATTATGGCTGGTGAGCCCCTGTCGCCAACGCCACAATAAATAGAGGTGGGGGGCCGGCCGAAACTCATGACCTAAGTTCATCCGTACCACCGCACCCCACCGACATCCCTAAACCCGATCTGTGAGGGAGCGCTGTGCCGACGGGAAGCACCACCGCCACGACGACCGCCGCCACCGAGAGATCGACGACGTCGCCGTGATTCCAACGCCACTGCCCTCTCCACCGACCGACGCTGCCCAAGAGCAGAGGACCGCACCAACAAAGGGCAGATGGCCGGATCATCTTCCTCGACTCCGGCGACCGGATCCGAAGGTATTGACCACCTCCGAACCACAGATCTATTACCGACACAGATACTCTCGGATCTACACTCCTAGATCCAGAGAAAAGATCACAACAGGTACAACTTCTGCACTTATATAGTTACTGCTTTTCACAACTACATAGTGAGTTCTGATTGTTTTTCCCAACTTTGAACCTTGCCACTAGATACATAAGAAAATTATAGAATCGACCTTATTATTGATGGTGGATCATTCTCTTTTGTCAAGAAGAATACCTTTCTTAAGGATTGAGTAATGTCATTACAAGCAATGACTTTGACATGTTCATTGAGCTTCATCTAGGCTCCAAAGAAGCTGAAAGCAGTAATCACCATACAAGGTAGGTGCTCGAGCCAGATGAATCCCATAAAAATTAACTTTACAGATAGAATATAGAGAAAATTCTTTATTTACCATTGAAAGATGGCATAATGCTTTATATTCCATCAAAAAATTTCCTTATCTACCATCGGTTTTGAATTTCGTTCCTCACATGCCATTATTCACATTGTTTAGTTAACCCATGTAATTGAAGTATGTAATTTGTGTGATTATCTCTTGTTTGCTCATATTTATTTCATTTGATTAATATTTTTTGGTAATATATTCACAACATTTACATCATAACGGTGCAGTCACGCTGCATTTATATTCAGAACTATAATGGCATGAATGGAACATAGTCACTTGTAAAGTATAGCGTCATGAAAAAAAAATCTAGCCAAAAAAAATTGAATTTGTCTTTTTGTCAACTCAAATTAATAGCAGTTAATTCATGGTAGTGGCATGTAAGGGATGAAATTAGGATTCGATGGCAGATATATGGAACTTTAAAATTTTCTATGGCTTCTAAGGCATCAAGCTATTTTCTGATGGCAAATAAGGAATTGCCTCTAGCATATATCACTTTACTGACTCTCCAAGTCATTCAACATTTATGGCAACATATGTTGGTATAATACCTCCGAAACACAATGGCTATTCGTTTGTTGCTACTTTCTATGATCGCAGAGTTAAAACAAGAGCTTGTCACTCCATTACCGCAAACTGGCTCACTCCTACCAATATTCAACCAACAGTCAGCTAATGAAATATGTACTAAATTCCAAATGGCTCTTTTCTTATTTACAAACACCTTGTAACATTGACGACAAACAATAGATCTGAATAAAGAAGGCAAACGGGATTATGAGCATTGGTCAGTGGTCGGTCACATCCAGTCTATCGAGATCCAATTAAAACCGCAAGTATTAGCTTCAACACTGAACTTCCAAGCAGTTCCAAAATTACATATTGTACCCTCTTGTATATGATAACCCTAACATACCTGACCATCTCAATCAATAACATGTGGGCAAATTAGCGATGTCCAGATACAGTAGTAACAATTATGTAATTAGTAAAAATTACAAGTGTGCTGTAAAGAACTTGGCAAAAAATTGCAGGCGTATCAATTGAAATCAGGCAAACAATTGCCTAATTACTCTCAGTCACTCCCGAACAATCGACGAAAAAATGGTACTCCTACAGTGGTCCGACGAATAAATTGGGGACAAGTGCGCAGGACATTGGCCTCGGTAACCAGAAATCGTTGCCCACAGCTCTTCGCCCCAGCAAGCAAAGGGTAATAAATTACACATAAGGAAGATGAAAGCAAAGATTCTGCTATGGGGAAGCTGACCGGTCATGCTGAGGGCGAGGACGCTCATGATGAAGAGCAGCAGCTGGACGCGCCGCTTCTGTACGTCCAGCATCTTCGCCCGCCGCAGGCCGCCCGGATCGAACGCCGCGCCAACCTCTTCCCTGCCCACGGTCCAATCTCGCGCCCCCTCCGCGTCCACCGGAGAAAGAGGGAAAGCAATGAATAATTTGAGACAGAGCAAAGCGAAGGCGAAGGTCCGCTTCGCTAGTGCCGCGTGTTAGAAGCGGGTGATGCGCGTTTGACAGGTAGGGCCACAATAACGGCGGGCCCCATTATCGGTTGATTCTCGACGAGCGGAAGGCGTCGTTTTACGGTTTCACGTGGCGAGTGAGGACTGAGGACTGCGTAGTTAAGGTCTTCTAGGGAGTAAAATGAAAATTTCGGGCAGCCGAGTTTTGACAACCGCGGCCAATCCGCAGTTCCGATCCTTCGGACGGCGGCGATGGACGGTGACGGCGGCAAAGCGGCTACGACGGCGGCGTGGATGGAGAAGCACCGGCAGATGTACGAGCGCGCCACACGGCACCCATTCACCGTCTCGATCCGCGAGGGTACCGTCGACATGTCCGCCTTCAAGCGCTGGCTGGTAAGCCCCCTTTCATCCGCCGCAAAAATCTTCACCGTAGGGATGCACTTAGCATCTTACAGCAGATTCTGTGAAGCTCGCGTTACCTGATGTGACGCCTCCAACTCCTACTTAGGCTGTGATTGTTTGAGTGACATACTGACATGCCTAGTTCTTGATTTATGGCGTCTATTTTTATTCATCTTACATGGAACAAAATTGCTACTCAGAGACCGAAGATTAGTTCGTAGGGGACTTGATAAAATTAATGTCTATTTATCTGTGAAGAATTGGTTTGAAATGGAGCTGAAAACGCTGAGGAAAATATCTTTCTAGGTACACTGGAAATCTGCAGATTCTGAATGTGTTTTGGACTACCATCTTTATCGTTTCCTTGATTGAAAAAAATAACTCAGATACTTGACTCTTGGTTAGTGGTTACCATTAATCGAGTTGTGAAACTGTGGTGTGAATGTTTATTTTCAGGAAGTGGGTGAGAAAAATTCAGGCTCTGCCAAAACATGTCTTGTTCAGTTGACAACGTTGTTCGCATTGCATTTGAATACCTTTTGAAGGAATTTTTGATATATCAAGTGATACCTTGCCGTGTGACACTTCCTGTTAAAACATATTTGATGTACTTCTATGGAGCATACTAACAGGGAGAATGAACTATAAATATTTGAGGACTTGTATAGGAGTCTTCTATTTCTTTTAGTACAGATGGCTGCAGGAGGATCTAACTTTCCATTTTTTAAGGGTATTCGATGCTTGGTAATTCCATGTTCTAATGAAACTTACAATTGGTTTTCTAGTGGTTGGTTGGTGTTGGTCAACTTGTGTTATCAATACTCAGGTGTGAAGAAAATGAAATAGCTTGTTTCTTTGTTATATTCAGAGCCAGGACTACATTTTTGTGAGGGAATTTGTTGCATTTATCGCTAGTGTATTGCTCAAGTGTTGCAAACAAGCAGACAGCTCTGACATGGAAACTATCCTGGGTGGAGTAGCTTCTATCAGCGATGAACTCTCCTGGTTCAAGAATGAAGCTACCAAATGGGGTGTGGATCTAGCTAGCGTTTCTCCCCTTGGACACAATTTAGAGTACTGCAGGTTGATCTCGACCAAATATTCACATTGTTCCTCCAGGATCTAAATATGACATGTGTAGTATAACTTTGTTATCAATTTTGTTGTCAGGTTTCTCCAAAGTTTCACGGAGCGAGAGATCAGCTATGCTCTTGCTGTAACTACTTTTTGGATAATTGAAACCGTGTACCAGGATAGCTTCGGTTTCTGTATAGAAGAAGGTAATAAGACACCGCCTGAGCTCCTGGGTACCTGCCAGAGATGGGGCAGCTCTGAGTTCAAACAGTACTGCAAGTCCTTGCAGAGAATTGTGGATCGTTGCTTGGCAAATGCCCCTGATGATGTTGTGAAAGATGCCGAAGAAGCGTTCACCCGGGTACTTGAGCTGGAAGTTGGTTTTTGGGAAATGAGCTCTTCTCCATCCTAGAAGGCAATTTTCCTCCGAATGCAGAAACATGTGCAAATGCTTGAACAAAATAAATGTTGCTGTGGCCTGTGGGGAACTGAGAACTTCGATGTATCATCGCAAAGTAATGAAATAATACTCCTGTTTAGGACTGTACATGCCATGTTCAGTATCAAATTTCTACTTCGGATTTGCAAACTGTTAATTCCATGGAAAAGGCAGTTCAATATGCGATACGTTTCAACAGATCACATACTGAAATCTCACTGTGGAAGCACACCAACTAATATCACCTTGTCTTGGAATTACAGTAGCGGCTCCTAAACATATCTTGTAATTTAACAAACTACAAATAAACCTCGCTTTATTGCAGATCAAGCCAGATTGAACTAAGAAACCAAACTTGCAGGGCCCAAACCGAGCAAGGGCAAGTCCACATGCAAGTCTACATGCTGCTATCGTGCCAGTGCCACTATACAAGCAAGCCAACTAGATCACGTTGCAGCAATGGCGGAAGCCTCGCGCTGGCTCAGTCCTCGTACATGCGGCACTCGTCGGTCTCGGGGTTGTCCTGGCAGAACTCCTCGAGCGGGTCGGCGACCTTCTGGCGGTCGCGCGCGTGGCTGGCAGCCGCGCTGAGCTCCTCCACCTCGTCCCACGCCGCCACGCACTCGCCGCTCACCGGGTCGTCGGCGCACGTCTCCTGCGCCTGCTTGATGCTCTCGGTCACCTTGTTGGCCAGATCCGACGGCGTGGCAGCGACGGCCACCACCAGCCGGCGGTGCGCGCGCACCGGCCGGGCCACGAACGACACGGCGTTGTTCTGGCGAGACAGCAGCGAGGCCCGGCACCGGGCAAGGGGCCTCGGAGCCGGAAAAGCAGCTACGGCGACCATGCTGGTGACCGTGGAGGTCATGGCGTGGCGATTTGGTTCTGGGCACTGGGGAGAGGTGACGGAGCGAGCAAGCGAAGGCTTCGGCGTTCGGACGGATTGGAGTGGCCGCGTTTTATGTGTTCGGCTCTTATCTCTTTCTGGCCAATTGCGTGGTGACAGATCAGCCACGGCAGATTTTCATTCTAGAATCTTGGCCAAATAATGCAGCCGACCTCACGGCGACGGCGGTGGAGATTTGAAGAGCAGCACCCGTATTTTCCACGAATCATACTAGTATGTACTCTTACGTAGTATTTCGGAACTCATATAAATTAGAAGAGAATTCATATAAAGATCACCTAATGATTATACAAGTATTCCGGAATTCATGTACTAATAAATTATAGACCGCCGTATCCGTAGGGTCCCCATATAGTACTACGTAACATAGGGGATCATCGTTTTCGTCGTACAAGCCCAAGCACCCCCGTTGCGTGTCAAGGAAAGCGAGGTCGAATGCGTCCACGGCAGTGCGTCATTTTCTTAATCCGAAATCGGCCGGCCGGCGGGGTCGCCTTCGACTTTGACGTGGCCGACGCGAGCACACACATCTCCTCTCCCGCAAGGATGATCGCTCTCACGCATGCATGCACGCCCGCGCGAAAACAAAGGCTTTCAGTCGCTGTGAGCTCTGGTTTCCTGGCCTCGTCGTCGAAAGCTCGGCACGCAGCGACAATGGCGACGGCGCCATCAACATGATGCAGGGCGCGGCCGGTGGCGAAAGAAAAGGCCGGTCCGCGTCGGCGCCTAGTCATCGCTCTCGAGGAAGTGTCGCCCAGTCTTGGTACGTATGTCAGGTGGCAGCGACACGGCATTTGTTTGTGACGGCTTTGCGATGTCTCGATCAAGCCCTGAAATTTGTCCAGATATCTGCATCGTTCGTGCGTGGTGACTATCATGAAAGAAAACATTTCGAGAATCTTTTTTTTACGAAATATTTCAAAAAAATCCCCGTTTATCGTGTTCTGATCTTTTCGTTTGGCTAGCTTTCTGCGCATCTGATGATCTGAAAAGTGGATTAGCAAACCGTCAAGCACAAACATGGCCGTAGTTCCAGCATGCATTCTGTACAAGTGACCGCTGGACACATCCTTTATTCATCAACACCTTAGAACACGTTACTCCCATGGATAATACTACACAGTATTTCACACAACAATCAACCATACAACATGAGAAATACAGTACTGGGGATCACAACATGTAACAAAAAGCGCGCGAAAATATATGGGAACAGCACGCGGCATGCTGGGGCTCACAACATGCACGCACACATCACACGAGATATTTGCACTTGCACGAGCACGGAGCACCTCAGAACTGGAGCATGCCGACGGCTCCGTCCACGTCGTCGGGCCAGAAGAGGCTCTGAATCTCCAGCGGCATGGGCGCTGTCGGCGGTGGCGGCACTGGTATCTGCGCGTCGCCGC
This sequence comes from Zoysia pacifica, assembly GCA_001602315.1. Classification (NCBI taxonomy): domain Eukaryota; kingdom Viridiplantae; phylum Streptophyta; class Magnoliopsida; order Poales; family Poaceae; genus Zoysia; species Zoysia pacifica. Next base: position 41,300 of record BCLH01002636.1, read on the forward strand.
CGTACAGCAGCGCGAGGTGGTCGGGGACGCCTGGCACGTCGAGCGGCAGGCCCGCGAAGTCCCCGAGCGTCCGGAGCTGGGAGTTCCGCAGCAGGAGCGCGGAGCAGAGCTCGCGCGCGTGCGCCGCGAGGACCCGGTTCTCCCGCTCCAGCAGGCGGCAGCGCCGCAGCGCGCCGTCGACGCTGTCGCGCATCGCCGCGTTCTCGCGCCCGAGCCGCTCCGCGCTGGCGGTCAGCTCCTCCATCTGCTGCTGCCGCTTCATGCGGGACTTGCGCGCCGACAGCCGGTTCGAGGTCATCCGGTTGCGCCGCCGCTCCTCCTCGGTCACGGCGGCGCGGCGCGTGATCCCCTGCGCTGTTAGAGCCATCCTATCGTGCACAAGAGATCAAGCACACACCCTCTCACACACACACACGCAGCAGCACAGTGCAAATGGAAAGAACGGGCCAAGAGCATAGAAAGGAACTAATTCAACTAGTGATAATATTTCTGACCAAACAAAGCTTCACTTCGTTCGATCGTTTTCTTGAGGACGCGGTGGTGGCTTATCAGGATTCAGGAGATCACGTAGAAGAAGTGAAGCAGCACGACGGAGAGCGAGTGGAGGTAGCAGAAGTGGAGGCTGACCTCCGTGATCGACATGGAAGCGGAACACGGAGAACGAGCAAGAGCAGAGATGGATGTCACTGCAACTTATCTTGCGCCAACATCTGAAACAGAGAAGCAGCCCCTCGCTAAGGAGAAGGCAGGTGGTGATCACCCTCTTCCTCCTATCAACCAAGAACAGTATTCAACTACGACGGAGAAAAATGGCTAAAGAAGGGGTGCAAATTTAAAGGAACGATCTGGGGCTAACGACGTAATTTTGCACTAACTACGCAGCTCGTGCAGTTGCGTGTGCACCAACTAGCTGGATTAAAGATAATAGTGGCCGGGCTAATTATTCACGGCGAGCACCAAGATTTTACTGGATTGAGATGCTGCTCGGCCGTCGGCGCGTGGACTTAGGTAAGGGGACGCACTGCCACCGTTGCCTTTCACTTTGTCTTTGGTAATGGGTTGCTTAGGCCCTGTTTGGATAAAACTAGTTTAGAAACCAGTTTTTAAAAATTGAAGTAACTTCAAACAAAGTAGTTTTTGTTTTGGTTTATAGAAACCAGTTTTCTAATTTCTTAAAAGCTAAGAATCTGGTCCATCCGAGTTTTTTTCTAGTTTTTTTTTAACAAAAGACGTACTACCTTTTAACAAATTCAGATATTTAAAATAAAATATAGATAGATATGTCATTTGACAACAAAAAAAAACTACAAACTAGTTTCTATAAACTGGCATCCAAACATCACCACCTAATTTTTTTTTCATAATCTAGTTTATAAAAACTACATATATAAATCAGTTTTTAAAAAACTGCATTGGTTCTAAATAGTGTCTTAATCGCAGTGGTTTCCCTCGCGGATCGGCACTCCCTATCTTTAATCGCAGTGGTTTCCCTCGCGGATCGGCACTCCCTCTCTTTCACCCCTTTGAAGTCCATGGTGCAAAATCGCATATCCTTATATATGTGGACGATGTGATCATATTCATTTCATCGGGTGCTCAAGATTTGCTCTCATTCTCCAAATCATATGCGCCTTTGATGAGGCGTCAAGCCTACGAGAGCAATCTGTTGTTCCGAATTGAAGAGGACATACCGCTACGCTTGAAAATAGGCCGAGCGGTCTTGAGCTAGGTGTACTGGTTTGGATTTGGCGGAGTCCTGAGTTTTTGCAGTCACCTGCACTGGCCGTCAGTTAGTCAGATGAAAGGATTGTTGGTTAAGTAAATAATAAGCATGGAGCTGCTGAGCTGCAGCTGCCAAAACTTCAAAATATTCTGAATAACTGAACAGAGCCTCGCCAAATTTTGGCTCGCCGATGTGCGTTCGCACTGATTTGAGCGTATTTAGATCAAAACCGTTGTGTTTTTAAAGTTTGACTAGCTTCTCTGTGCCCACGCTAGCTCCGTTCATTTTTGCGGCAACACGCGAGCGAGATGACGGCGAGCAAAACGAGCGTCAATGCGCGGGCGTGCGCCGGCACGCTAATATTTGAAGTCCTGCTAATAATTCGGATCCAAACGACGCCGGAAGGCTGGATTGGCTGCCGTAGCGTCTCGGAAGCAGCGTAGGGCGAAGGTAAGGAAGAAGCACTTCTCTGTTTTTTTTTTAATTGTCGTTGACTTTTAAATTTAATTTTAATTATTTGTTTTATTTAAAAAATTTGTTTAAATATGTAAAATTTTAAGTTGTAATTCAAATAATTTTAATAATATATCAAATTATATTAAAATATATAATTTTTTTTAAATTTTTAAATAATATAAATGACATTAATTAAAAAATAGAGAGAGTAGCACATTAGCACTGGCTACTGCTTGAACAGATAATCTGTATGTGACCAAGTTTTCAGGTCTACGTACAGGCCTGATTAAGGACCCGCGTGGCAGCTGCACTTTCGCGCGAAATGATTCGTCCAATCGCCCGACGCCTGGTGGTGAGGCCCGGCCGACTAATCGATAGGAGCAGTAGTGAATCGATAATCCAAGTTGCTTGCGTCATGCATGAAGTATTTACCCAAACAACGGACGGAGGGTGCGCGCCGGCGAGGTAAGTTGTAAATGGAACAGATATTACTGAGAATTCGCATATTCGTTCTGATAAATTTATATTAGTGTGAATCAATGATATTTTTTTGTGGTTTAACAATAATCTATTCATAAAATCCATTGAACAAACGGATACGTCTGTAACAATCTGCAAAAACCTGCAACTTTATTATATTTGTTCTATTTATACTAATTTACATAAAATTGCTTACTATTATTTAGAATATTCTCTAATAAATTTTAATCGAATTCGTTGAAGTTTTACAGTGTAAACGTGAGGTTTTAATTTAAGTGTCTAACTTTAAACTTAGTAGAACAAGTAAAAAATAATAATTTTAAAGCTACTAATATTTTAATTATTTGTATATGTAATAATAGAGTAGTAAATTGTGTTGAGTGGATAAGTTATTAGATTCTCGTAATCATCGTATATTATCTCTATGTTAAATGATGCGATTTACGGGTTTCTGCAAAGTCTACATATTTGATTTATGGTTAATCACATAGCTCACGAGTGAAACAATACTCGCTCCGCTTGCAACTTGACCTGCAAGCCGGTTATGTATGCGAGCTTGTTGGAGCAAACTGAATCTAAATTTTTTTATGATCCGCTGAACATTCTACTCGCTGCTGTGCCTATAAACAACCAAGCTTTATCTTCGGCGCTTGGTTTCAACTGTTCGGAAGCGAGGGTATCTAGACTCTAGTGGATCATCCGGATTACGTTCAGTTCACTGGTTCAAAGAAAGCGGAGCTTGTCGGTGTTCTGACCACCGGCACAGTAAATATACGGTCGTGAAGGATGGTGTGCCTTCGGATTCGATATGGCCAAATCTAAGATAGACTCAGGGGGATTTTTAACCTGGTTCGGGCCACCCGGGTGGTGTAATACCCTACGTCCAGGGGGCGGATTATCTCGAGGATAATGTTACAAGACGGGGGCCTCTCTTCGC
>BCLH01002637.1:0-30986 GCA_001602315.1 Zoysia pacifica
CACATGAACAAAAAATAGAAAGCAAATATTAAATTTAATTTTAGATTGCACAAAATATTTTATAGGCAAAATTATCATGCACTCCTATATGGATATACCCCTGAGAGGATAGGAGCAATTAGTGAAGCGAGGTGACTGGGAGAGCTACCAGAGATTCCTTCCTTTGGGTTGTAGTAGATTTTTCATTTCCTGTGAAATGCACTGCAATAGTATCTAAATATAAATATAAGTATTATTAGAAAAAATACATCTTCAACAGTGACTTAATTGAGTATCTTAAATGTAGCTAAATGTAGGTATCTAATAGGTAATACCTAGCAATCGGTATCTGTTAGAGATGTTTATAGCTATTAATATTAATTTACCAACAATCTAAACATGCTCTAAGAGAACAACCTATTTCTGCGTTTCAAACGTAAAAACTTCTTTCCTTTCCAGAGGAACACTTCCCTGTAAAATTCCTTCACCAATCCTGGATTCCAATCAGGCTCTGATTTTTCAAGTTGAAAACAAGGCTTTATTTTCTTTTCTGTGAAGTAGTACAAGGAGAGGTGTCCTAATCTATCACTAGGTGGCAAACCGGGCACGTCTATGTCCCGTGCTGCACCCAAGTCTTCCATGATCTCCCGCACTATCTAGCATGCGGATTGAATATCCAAGGTTCCGTACAGAAGGATGATTTGACCAACCGCTTCTTTCTGCCGGAATTTTGGAGGTTAACAAGTGCTATTGCTCGAATATGATTCCTCAATCTGAAGTAAGTTCCTACGAAATTTCATTCGGCTGAGTAAAAAAGGAGAACATTGTCTAGTAATTATCCATCTCTTTTCTAAAAAAAATCGTACCGGAAATTTACAGCTGACTTCTAATGGTACCGAGGACAAAGACTTTTTGGTTACGCCCCGGCCGCCGTGATCACCTTCCTCCGGACAGGTCCGACGACGTGGTGCCCGCGGTCGTCGCCGTGGCCGCCGACGACGCGTAGGACATGGCGTAGGAATCGAACCCTATGTTCTGCATCATGGCCAGCACGCTGAAGCTCTGGTACGACGGCGGCGGGTCGGGCACCTTCGCGTCGCCGTCGAGGTACTGCACCACCTGCCGCATCGTGGGCCGCGCGGCGGGCAGCGGGTGCGCGCACAGCAGGCCCAGTTTCAGCGCCAGCGTCATCTCGTCCCCCGGGTAGTCGCCGCAGAGCCGCGCGTCCGCTGCGTCGTTGAGCGCGCCCTTGTGCTAGAGCTCCAGCACCCAGTCCACCAGCACGAACCGGCCGTCGTCCGACGCGTCGCGCTCGATGGGCCGCCGCCCGCAGGCCACCTCGAGCGCGAACGAGCCGAACGCGAACACGTCGGTGGCCGGCGTGACGCGCCGCGTGTGCGCGAGCTCCGGCGCCAGGTACCCCATGGTGCCCACCACGTGCGTGGTCTGCGGGCCGGCGCCGCGGTCGTACAGCCGCGCCAGCCCGAAGTCGCCGAGCCGCGCGTTCATCTCGCCGTCGAGCAGCACGTTGCTGGCCTTGACGTCGCGGTGGATCACCACCTGCTCCCAGTCCTCGTGGAGGTAGAGCAGGCCCGCCGCGACGCCCCTGATCACGCGGAGCCGCAGCGCCCAGCTCAGCGGCGGCGAGTCGTGCTGATCGTACAGCCACCGGTCCAGGCTTCCGTTCGGCATGTAGTCGTAGACCAGGAGGAGCTCGCCCCGGCGCCGGCAGTAGCCGAGCAGCTGCACGACGTTGCGGTGCCGGAGCCGGCCGATGCTGACGACCTCGGCGATGAACTGCTTCATCCCCTGCTTCGCGTCGTGCGTTACGATCTTGACGGCGACCTCCGTCTTCGACTCCGGGAGCACGCCCTTGTACACCCGGCCGAAACCTCCGATGCCAAGGAGGTTCTTGCCGTTGAAGCCATCAGTGGCGTGGAACAGGTCCTTGTATCCGAACCGGTGCGGCCCGAACTCCACCTCCCAGTCCTCACGGAGCTCGGCGTACCGGAACCGCCGCCACGCGAACAGGGCTACTCCGGAGACCAACGCGAGCGCGCAGAGCGGCAGGGCGATGGGCAGCACCACGTTGAGCACCTTGGACGGTCGCTTGGTGGTGACGCGAGGCATCTTGGGGAGCGTCGCGTAGGCGAGCGGCGGCGCGGCGCCGTCCAAGGCGAAGCTCCAGCCCAGCACGTAGTGGCGCGTGCGGTACGGTCCCGTGGAAGATGATAATCCGACGTACGCCGTGTCGTTCACCACGGACGAGAGGTCGACGGCGGCGGAGATGAGCGGCTTCTTGGGTCTCGGCGCCCCCGCGGGCGCCAGTGTCACGTTGACCACCGTGGCCTGGCCGTCGTAGTCCACCCACACCTGCATCGCCTCGCCGCTGAAGAGAGACAGGTTCCTGAACGCCCCCGCGCCGTCGTCGGCGAAGTACCCCGCCGGCGTGGCGGCGACGGAGACGAGCCCGTTAACATCGACGCCGACGTGGTTGCTGTTGATGTCGCGGAACTCCGGGTTGAGGATGGTGTCGAGCTCGACGGCGAAGACGTGGTTGCTGGCGTTGCCGTTGTTCTCGATGTTGAAGAGGCCGAGGAACTGGCTCGGCGAGGCCGTGGACAGGTTCTTGCTCGGCGCGACGAAGAAGGCCAGCCCATTGCCGCTCACCGTCACGTACTCGGAGACGATGGCGAACACGAACGTCGTCGAGAAGGACCGCGCGGCGGTGCCGTTCCGCGTTTCTTGATGGAAACGGAGGGCCGGCGGGTAGAACGCGTGGCCCTTGAGCTGGGACGTGACGTTAGTCAGCATCAGCTTGCCGTCCGGCTCGACGAGGGCCATGCCGTCCAGGTCGAGCCGCGCGCCGGCGAAGCCGTTGTAGACGAACTGGCCGTCGCCGCCGGCACCAGCCGCTTTCAGCTGGCTGAGGCCATGGGGATGGAAGAGAAGCAGTAGCGCAAGGAAGCAGCAGAGCTTGGCATGCATGTCTTTGCCACTCGCAGCAGAGCAGCAATTTGAAAAGCAGAGGTGTTTTCGGATCTTTCTTTGGTGCTCCCTTGGAAGTAGGTGGGTGGACGGCTGGAGGAGGAGGAGGCAGATTTTGAGTTTTGACAAGCAGCACGGGAAGAACACCTTTCAGGTAGGATCGCAGAACATAACACATCGCCGTTCGCCCGGCCCGTTATTTTCTTTTCGTCCTTCGATCGTTTCACCAGCGTGTTAAATCAGTACGCAAAGTATGGTCTTCTGTGACTTCTGTCATGCTTTCCCCCATCTTTTTTTAATCATATTTTTTGTCACCAAAATTTGACCTTTTTCTAGTATGCTACTCCATCCACCCTTCTCATCGTATTTCACTGTTTTGGATAACATCGTGGTCCCAAAACACCACGACCTTTTTTAGAATGAATTTGCAAAATCAAACAAACATACTCTACAATCTTACGGGAGCATTGTTCAAGACAAGCATATACGAACAACAGCTTCGAAATTGGCATTTTCAATGTTAACTTGGATCCTACCGAAATTTGAAAACGACTAATATTTCGAGTTTGTTGGGAGAATGGTTAAACCAGATTACTGTCTGATAGCCGGCCGGATAAATGAACCCTACGCTATCTGATGAAATGTCATACTCCGACAGCAAGTTGGATGATGAATGACCACACTGGCCAGGAGGCCCGGAAACAGAAAGACAATTCTACAAGTATCACTACTATAGGAGAGATGATTCTCGGGCGCCATAATCGAATCAATTATTGATACACAAGGTGCAGATTAATCTGGGTCAAGTCATGTAACAGTCTCAGAGCAAGATGCAGGTTAGGCGCATCGGAGAACCACGTCTTGGATACTTATGTACCCCTCCAGCGTTTGAAAAACCGGTAAAAAAATCGATCAGTTTTTACAAAAATCGGTGAAATTAGTTCGATCTAATTACATCAAATGATCTCTGTTTGGTAAAAATTGAAATTGGTACTTATAACAAAAATAGCTAACCAGCCGGTTTTGGTCAGTTTTTCCCGAAACCAAAAATCGCTAGAGTATATTTGACCCCCAGTATTTTATACACTATGGGTGTGCACACAAAAATGGTTGTATTTCTATATTTGACGAAAGTCAATTTTAACCAATAACATTGATAAAAGTAAAATATTTTAAACAAAAAAAATCATAAGTGATTTCATGTTAATTCTAATAACATTTATTTTTTTGTTAATTCTAGTACTACTCTCTTTATTTCTTAAAACCTTTTCGGATTAGAAAAGAATATTGCAAGCTTTCGCTCAAGAAGTTAAAAATGATCTCAAAATTAGATTGAGCAAACTCCCTGTGAGCCATTGAAAAATGTATTAATTCCTTCTCAGCAACTAAAAAATTCATCTTCCACTATGTGCCCTTGGTTGAGATTTTTTTTTTCTACATGCCATTCCTGAGATATTTTCTTTTAGTTTTTAGGGATTTATTTTTTTATTCTTTGGTATGGCTCAACGAAAGTAACTTTCTTTGCTTCAATATCCGTGCTAATTTTTACGGTGATAGAACATATAGCGATGGATAGTTTTTGTTATTAGATACATTGCAAATTCAGTACATATATTATGAATTAAAAATTTCACAAAAATGTGCAAAAGAACTAATAAATTCTAAATCTTAGTAATTCTCTTATGTGATCTAGTATTTTATAAAAATTAGTTTCATATTATATATTTAATGCAAAAGTATTTAAAGGTATTTTTTCTACTCGAGAGCGGTCGTATAGGGAAGAAAAATCACAATGGGAGCACAGAAGGTAAAATAAATTTTCTAATGGCTGAGAAAGAATTAAGAATTTTTTCAGTGGCTCAGAGTGAATTTGCTCAACTAAATTTGGAGGTCGTCATCACAAGCAGCTGCAAGCCTGCAACGGACGGCATCGTCTCTGCCGTGCACATGTGCTGGTCGTTCTCACACGGCTGAGGCCATGGAAATGGAGGAGCAGTACTAGTAAGTATAGGGGCAGAGCTGCGGCGTGCGCTCCTATTTGTCACTTCTCTCGTGCAGCAGGATGGCAACAAACAAAACTGCAAAACGGAGGCGTCACTTAATCTTCATTGGTGAGAAGATTAGTGGATTTGACTCTGATGACAGGCAAGCACTCACGAATACCTTTCAGGTAGAACTGCAAAAGCAACAGCAGGATGCTTTCCCTTTTCGTTGTTGCAGTGAACCAAATGCATGTTCTTCCTGTTCATAAATTGTTATCGCTTTTAACTTTTAATATTGACTTTGATTATTTATTTTATTTAAAAAAGTTTGATAAATATCATATATTTTATTATAATTTACTTTATCATTCAAATTATTTGAATAACAAGTTATAATTTTGCATATTTAAGTTAATTTTTTTAATAAAACGAATGGTAAAAGTTAATGTTAAAAGTTAACGGCAATAATAATTTAGGAACGGAGAGTGCACGTGGTAACATAACATCAGAAAATCATCAAAATAATTCACATATAGAAATACAGACTACAGAGAGGTTAAAGAAAACTGTGGACTCCTTAAATTTCGCCTAAAAGAGAATTTTCACTAGAATTCATTGAGGGAAATGAGATCGAGTGGTGACCAGCCGAGAAACCCTGGTGTGATATCTCATTTTCACACACAATCACGCTGGCCTAGAAAGCAAACAAGAATGAAAGCCCTTCAATTACACTAGTTTTTTTTTTCTCAAACACTTCCAACTATAGTTATTTGGACAAGGATCGCGATCAGATGCCCTAACCATCATGGTTTCTTATTTCAGTCTAATTAATTGTGTTGATGTACATGGTTCACTTTGATTCAAAGTCAAGTCAACTGAGAATTAGACCAAGACGTACGCTGGTGAGCTATTTCGGATAGTCAGGTGTGCACATTGATGAGATCGCTGTTTCGGTTGGCTAAGGTAGCTTCAAGTACATCGCCAAAAAAAAAAATGCTTCGCTGTCTATAATTCTAAAATTACTTTTAATGTACAACCGGTTAGATTGTAAATTTGCCTGCGTACTAAAAAATGAACAGAAAATAAAACGCTATAACAGTGGATAGGTTCACACATTATCCACGCTTTGAGAATGATGAAATTAATGGTGGCACAATTCAGTCACTGAAAATTTGATTCTGGAAGGAGCACTAGCAGAGGTATGTTCTGAAGCCAAGGGCAGGAGCATTGCCATTGATCTCATGGAGAAGAGAATGCACCGCACCAAACGGAAAGGACCATATTCAGAAGAAACGCATCAAAGAGGAGTCATTTGGAATTATGCACATGCTTAAGTGAGGGACTCGACAGAATGCACATGGAGATGTGGTCCTCGCCAAAATGCCCGTGAAGAGAGGAAGCAACCGTTGGAGTGCCCATCACAGTTTTAGAGGACGAAAATACCCTCTCCTTCCTCTCCGGCCATCGCCAGTTCACCGGCGCCGCCATCCTCTGCCACCCCGGCTGCCGCGCCACCCCCCGCTAAGCATGTGCATAATTCCAAATGACTCCATCAAAGAGTGGTTCTCTAATATTTTCCTGTTCATGAGACCAACGGAAACCTCATTTGCAAAGCCCAACTCAGTCTTTTTTTAAAAAAAAAAGAAAGCCCAGCTCAGTGTTCTTATGCAGTGGATTTTGCTGCAAGCGATCTCACATTGTAAGGCACTAAACATTAGTGGCAGTTTGCCACCTGTTACATATCAGTTCTTTGTGTGATAGCCTGATGGAGCTTGACCTGTTACATCGGAAAGACACGAAGTTCCAGCTGTTACTGCTACTCAACTACTCCTAGTTCACATTACACATACTCCTTGACCAGGCTGTACAAAATGCAACCGTCACTGGTCACTGATCAAGACGATGTTGGCCTAGGCAACCTCTTTGCGATTTCCTGCCATTGATGTTCAATAAACCAGTTAGCATTAGCTGCCTAAAGACCAGTATTAGGTGTGAAACCGGCTGGAAAACCAAACATGGTGGTCAAACAAGTGGTTAAACATTTGATCATGTTGATCAGGACACAGCCATCAGCTTAGAAAGGCTACTTCCATTGTGGTGGTTAGAGCAGGAAAATGAATGGAATTTCAAACAACAAAAGGCATCAGGCTGGTTACATACTATCAATATAATATATGTTCATGCTTTACAGCTAGTCCCCTTTCTTTACTGTTGGGAAAGAGACTTTGTTCCAAGAAGATAACTATCAGACAGAAACCCTAACCAAATTCAAATGTTCTGGGAGTTCCCTTTTGGCCAGGCCACCTACCAACAGCCACACATAGCTTACATAACGCAGGAAAGAGATTAGAAATATAAATTATTTGTCCTATATGGCATCAGGAATTTCATGATGTACTAAAGCAAACTTCTGTAAGATTTGACTAGTATAATACAATCTTGGTACTGCTCGGCAGTTGGCATTCGGGGTTTCTTGATATTAAAGAAACTATCCAACATTGCAGCCAAATGACCCAGAATATACGTTGTTCTCATCTCAGTTCTGCTACCAGTTTTCTTTCGTGGGCCAAACTTTTGCACCACCTAACTAAATAAAAATTGGCAGGTCAGTAGATATATCAGAAACAAAAATATATCAACATGCTCCTGATGCGCACATCAAAATTTTGGTTTATGTTATTGGATATTTTTACTGATGTCTCAATGAATAACATGTTGTTCCTTTCTGCATACTCTTGTGCTTCCTTCATAAACCCAAGAGTAGTGTAAAAACCTTAACGTTTATTTATGGTAGATATCTTTCCGTGCCGCTATCAGTCTAAATCGACATAGTAGCATAATTTTTCTTGCACGCCTGAGAGGATATGGTACGTTCACTACTTAAAAAACTATTTATTCTAACACTCTCTATATCAAAATACATACGGTTGATAATTATCTACCGTTTATAAAAAAGAGATGATCAGAAATATCGATCGCTTGCATAAATATAGTTGTGCGAGTGAATATCTTAAACATTCGCCTGTACAAATGACTCTCTTTCTGCAGGGGCGCCTTAGGTCGGCCGCGTGCACTTAAATTCACTTTTGCAAACGGTGGCGTATGACAACCGCCAGCCAGCATCACGTGGTCCACGCTGGCTATCCGTGTTGATATCCCTGGCCCCTGACGCGTAACCATCCGATTATGTCTGCAGAAACACAATAGCGTTCCATCCCGGCCGTCCATGCGCGCCTGGCCGCGAGCTGGCCCCGCAATTAAAAAAGGGTGCGTCAGTCCATCGAGACAAGTAGAGAGAGTGAGAGAGAGAGAGAGAGCAGGAGCGTGCCTCCGGCGGTGGTGCCAAGGCGAGGCCGCCCCTGATCTCCACGGATCTAAGGTCCTCCTGGTGGGTGATTGTTTATATCTTCTGTTTCACGCAAGTGAGAGAGCTGACCGAAGTGCAGGTCAGCCCGTGTTCCGAGATCCCTCTTCTCTGACCCGGTGTGCCGTTTGCAGGTTAGCTGCATTCACGGGTTTTGTTTCCATTTGTGATTAGTATTTGTGGGCTTCTTATGGATTCATTTTGAGGTAATGTGTTTTATTTGATTCGGACTTTAGATTCTTACAGCGAAGGAGCTTCTGATGGAAACTTCACGCATCACAGATCTAATGAACATCCCATCACTTAACCAATTACGCGTCCGGTTATTTTCTTGGTTCCGAATAATGCTTCTTCTCTCTCTTTGTGTGTTCGTGCTCACTCAATCTCTCACCTTCTCCTGCAGGCGCGGACCGGAGCGGTGCCACGGCCATGGCTGAGCGGCGGCGGGACGCCACACTGGACTCTGGAGGAGCCAGCAGACCGAGCGGAGCGACGCGGACTGCGCGACCTGGTGGCGGAGCAACGATGGACCAGGCGGAGCGACGCGGACTGGTGGCTGAGCTGGTGCTAGGATCGATGCGGCCGCCAGCGGTGGCTGCCTTTTTTTATTTCCAAAAAAATCATTTGCACGGGCGGTGGACGTAATACACCGCTGCTGATATTATGTAAGCACGCGGTGGACGTAAAGTGCAGCGTGCCCTTAATACTATTTGTGCAGCGGTGATTTTAACAGGCGGCTTGCTCTGATATTATCAGTGCAGACGGTTTATATAACACGTGTATAAATTTTGATCTCTATAGATTTACTAATGGCAGCGAAACCGAAAACAGACTGTGAAAATCCTTCTATGTTCGCCTGTAAAAACTAGCAAGCGGTTTATATAACATGTGTATAAATTTTGATCTCTAGGTTTACTAATGACAGCGAAATCGAAAATGGCCTGTGAAAATCCTTTTAGGTTTGCTGTAGAAACTTGTTTGTAGTAATAGTTTTTCATGCAGATCAGCTTTGTTTCCAATCAAGGTCATAACCATATCTTGACTGCCATGTTTTTGAAGCTTCTGAAAGAGTGGAAAAGAAATGATTATAAAAATGCACATCTTTTGTACCCAAACAAGAGAAGGTATCATCAAAACTTACATTATGTTATAATAGCATAACTGTTGCTCCAATGAGCAAATGTTCCAAAATATGTATAAATAGAGAAAAAAATTATGTTGCACTCCATTTAATGGGCCAGGCCCGTATGGGAGGCAGGTTGGGCCATGCTCTAGGGTCACAAGAGTGTCATTTTTTTTTGTCTCTATATAGAGTTTCCAGCGTAAAAAGCGCCATCTCCAGTCGAGGATTCTTCCGGGTCGCTTAGGCCCAAACATACCCCCTCTCCAACCCCTTCTCATTGGGCCATATTTTCGCTTTTTCCAGCCCACATCCTTGCGCGCTATTGGGTGGGCTGTATAGGCTATTAATTATGTGCCACTCATGGATCTTATAACTCTTCCGGATCTATAATGCATTCATAGTTCTTAAAAGTAAAAAATTTTATTTGCCCTTTTTCAATTATCACGGGTGTTTGTTTTTCTTTCCCCAGTTATAAAACTGAGTACTCAGACTCACTCAACTTTCAAAATCGTTTGTTTTTCCTCCTCGGATGGTTTGGACAGCGGTTTTCGCTGACGTAGCAGCTAACGTGGTGGTTTTCGCTAATGTGGCGGCTGATGTGGCAGTTTTTACTGAGCGTGCAACCCATGTGATGATTTTCACTGACGTGACAGTTGGGCAACTGACGTGTCCTCGCTTTATTTAAAATTAAAAAATAATTGATTAATTAGCTCAAAAACTTTGAAACTTTATATAAACTTAAATAATTTTACAAGGAATATTTTTTATTTTAGGCCCAATTTCAAAATCGGAACACATTTTATTTGAAAAATGTAGAAATAAAAATAATCATTAGAAGCAAAATTTATCTAGACCTTTTAACCTTTTGATAAAATTTCTCTAAATTCATGTCTTTCTAAGTATATTTTATTTCACATACATTTTCTTTGGAAACTTTTAGTGCTCACTTTAAACTTGAATTCAAATTTCAAATATGAGCTAAATTGTTTGTTTCTTTTGAGCTCAAGTTTCATATTTGTTTGATTCATGTATTTCTAAATATTTTCAAACAAGAATGTGAGTTTAGGAAAATTTTTGAAAATTTATATATAAAAAAGAAGGTATAGATATTTTTACTTCAAAATTTTTATTTGTCTTTCTAAATTTTTAAAATAAAATGTGATCCAAATTTTAAATTAGGCTTAAAACAAAAGTTGTTCTTTGCAAAATGATTTATAGCTATACAAAGTTTCATATTTTTTAGCATGTTAAGTATTCTTTTTTCTAATTTTAAACAAAGTGAGGACATATTGACCGCCAAACTGCCATGTCAGCGGCTATTAACGGTTTTAAAAGTTGAGTGAGTACCCAGTTTTGTAATTGAAAGAGAAAAATCGAACACATAGTTGAAGAAGGCAAATAAGACTTTTTCTTACTTTAAAAAAGGACTAGTGCTGCAGTGACAAGACTCACGTACAGTTTTTTTTTTTTTTGGAGCACTCACATACAGATAAAACACACAGACAAGCTCTCCAATTATACAGCAAAAGTACAAGGTGTATAATGGGCCAGGCCCATATGGGAGGCAGATTGGGCCGCGCTCTACGGGTGACTCGAGCGTCTTTTTTTTGTTGTTGTTGTCTCCGTATAGAGTTTCCAGCGTAAAAAGCGCCATCGCCAGTACCACTACCGACGACGTAGTCTCTGCACGCCCGCATCGTCGCACGCGGGTCTCCCTCTCCGCTTCCGCGCGGTGGACATGGCCATGGCACGTCCACGTCATCTCGCTCACGTCACGAGTCCACCCGTGCCCTCATCATTCGACAAAGCAGCCGCCGGACCAGCCCGGACCGGGTGGCGGCAGCGGAAATCCGGCATACGGGCGCACGGACCGAACCGGAGCGGGTGTTTTCCTCGGTGACGTCTCCCCAATCCCTCCTCGGCTGCCGCGCGCGCCCGCGTCCAGCGGGACAAGGCCATCATCAGGCCACACGACACCGAGGAATCCAGCTCCAGCTCCAGCGATCGCATGCTTTTACCCGCAGCGGAACCCACCAGCGTTCTGTTTCTTGAGCATTTCTACCTAAAACCATCGCCATTTCGTTGTCGGTTCTTCAACTGCTGGGAAAAAACTTCGCTTAATTTCCGTGTGGGCAGCTCATGAAGCTGCACGTACGAATGAAAAATTGACGTGCGCGTTCGTTCGTTTGGCCCCAGCGGGCCTGCTGGCTTTTAGATCGATCCCTTCGAGTGGCAAGCCTCCATATACGCAGAGTACGCGAAAGTGGGTGTCAAGTTAGGACTCACCAGGCGACCCCGACGGACCGGCGAAAAAAAGAGAAGGTTCGGGTAAGTTTGCGTGGTTAGTTAAAAAAAAAAAAGGTTTTTGCGTGGTTGGAAGTGATGTGCCAGTGAGACGCTGTTTTTTTTTTTCGGAGCTGTTAAGTGACGCAGAATTTGGTGTTAAAGCAGGTACAAATTGGTGGTAGCAGGCACTCATGTGAACGACACGTGGGTCAGATACGTAGAATTCGGTGTGCAGCTAGCTCATTGCAACCCCCAAATCTTTACTTAGTCGTGGGTCAGGTACGTAAAATTCGGTGTGCAGCTAGCTCATTGCAACCCCCAAATCCTTAGAGATAGGAGAAGGCTAATACGTGAGCAGGCCTCTACGTGAATGGCAATCGATGTTCTCCTCTTCTGCCAGAAGGCAACGGGGTGATCAAGCCACAGAGATGACGCGGACGCCTGGACGTCCCGAATCCAGGATGATCTGGCTCGGACAGAAGACAACGCTGGGCCGAAACGAATCTGGCACCCGCCAACGGAACGGACCTCCATCCACCTACTACCCCGACACCGACTCCACACCCGCCGGCGCCGATCGATCCCCACCGCACCAAATCAGGTGTGTGCAAGCGTCAGGTGCGTGCAAGCGCTTCGGACACGCGCGATCGATGCGATCCGTGTCTTCGAAGCCCTTTTGCGTCTGTCTGTTCGCTTCCCGGCGGGAGGACCTTACGCCGCCATCCCGGCCGCGGCCTCGACCAGGATCTGCTGGGCGTTGCGTTCGTTGCCTCGCTTCTCGTCTCTATCCCAGTGACAGCGTGTCTGGCGTCCGGTAGCCTCACAACTCATGCGTTCAGCATGCTTGCATCCGCAGCTAACTACTAGGCGGTTTCCATCAGTACAGTGTAACATGGATGCTAAGTAGTCGTGCCTTTTCCGTCTCAATAAAAGTTTATTTTTTTAAGATTTTATTATTACAATTTTAATCAATAATTTTAATAAATTTAATTAATTTTAATAATATAAATTTTATATATTATAAAAATATTTTTTTATAAATTTAAAAATATAAATACTAAAATTTTAAATTTAATTGAATTAAAAAAATAATCGGTCAAAATTATAGTAATAAAAACTAAAAATAAGCTTTTATAAAAACGGAAGTACTAACAAAGAGCCCGAGTGCCATCTCCATCAAATAAAACGTGGTGACTCGTGCGGAAACCCAAGGCCGAACATGGCCGGCGCAGGGGTTGTGCGGAAAAGGTGACGGTCAGGAGAGGGACGTAGAGGACCTGCTGCACGCATGCGTGCATCCTCAAAGCATGCAGGTCGGTATACAACAGCAGCACATTCACGAACATTAACTGGGCGTGGTGGTGGTCAGGTCGGGCAGGGGAATCCTGATTGGTTTCCTCGAAGTGGCAAGAACTAAAGCTGGGTCTGAGGGGCCAGGGAATCGTGCGAGCAAAAGAAAGGATTGAAAAGGAGCCATGGCAGTGCCGCCAGTGCGCTCCTGCTCCACTGTATGGGCAATGACCAGGAGGCCGGAGGCAACACCGTACACCTGGAGGGGGCTGGATTATGAGCGAGCTGTAGTAGCCTGTAGGGACGGAGGTTTTCTCATGGTGAAGAAGCGCCCAGCTGCGCAACGATGAGTGCTCCTTTGCTCACTTCTTGTTCACTGCCGCCGTCGCTCTACTGCTTGCCGACGAGACGGTTCTTGGCGACATGTCTTCGTTCCTCCAAAGTGGACGCACTCGAGCACGGAATCCCGTGCTGTACGACGTGTACGTCCGCCACGTGCCGGCCATGCGCGAGCGTCCCGAGTCCTGGCCATGCTCGCTCGACCGGCCGACGAGTCCCGTCGCACCCCATGGATGGCTTCACACGCCACGGCGCGGCGCGTGACGGGCATCACCGCGGTGAGAGCCGTGGACGCGTCACCCGCCCGCGCCGTCGCCATTCGTCGTCGTACTCGTAGCAGCCGCGCGCCCGAAGCAGGGGACCAGCGCGAGCCCGCCGACGCAAACCGACGCACGCACCGGGCGGGGCGTTCCGCGAGAGATCGCGCTGCTGACGTTCCAACTCCTCCTGCCTCGGCTGCCGCGCCCCTGCCGCTTGCGCGCTGCATGCCGCGGCGAGCGGTGGGCGCCCTCGGGTGGTTTGGCGGCTTCACTGCCGGCTTTCCATTCCGTTCCGTTCCGTTCTGTTTGACAGCGATTCGTCAGAAGACCACCGGAAGAAAAATCCAGGAATAGTCTTGTGGTATCGTATCTCTCTCTCGGTCTCCTCTGGCTGCTCGATCCGATGACTCGGCGACGCACTTGTTCAAGTCGCAGCTAAATCTTCCTCTCCTTTTTCTTGCCGGGAAACCCAACCCCGTTTCCATTTGTTTGTTCGGCGGCTCGGAGGAAGTTCCCAAAAGCATCGTCGCACGTGAACACGCGCGCGGTCAGAGCTGGCTGCGGCACGAGACCGCGACGGGACTGACTACGAATTCGTCGCCTCCCCTGTTGGTTGGTTTGAGAAGCAAGTTTAAACGAACCTTATCGCCATCTCCGTTAGAGCATTGCTGCTTGCTCAGTTGGTCTAAACTCATGCACGCGGCTGCACAACGTGGCGAGAAAGCTCACGCACTTTGGGGCGGGGGCGAGTCAAATTCAAAGCCGGAGCCCGGAGGTGTAGCGTACGTACGGCTGTAATCTAAAACAAACTGATGTTCTGCACAAAGGCGTACGGCGGTGGATTAAACTAGCCGGCCGTCGAGAAAGCTTGATTTAATCTCTGTCAGAGAATGATGGCCAAATGAAAACAGATGCTCGCGTGAGGAGCAAACAAACCCAGGGGCCCTGCACTGCAGTGGTAGTAGAGCGACCGATCGGAGCACGGACGGCGAGCGGCCGCGGGTCGGAGCAGCAGTCCGCAATCAAGGAAGGGGAAAAAAGGCAGCCGTCCCCCGTCCCCATTCCCTGGCGCGCCTGCCGGGGAGGTTTCCTCGAAGTGGCAACGACTAAAGTGGATCGAATCGTTCGCACGAGCACTGATCATTGCCGAGCACACGTCGCCGGAGCGCTCGACGGACGGACGGGAGTTGAATTTGCATGCGGTGGTGAGAGAATCTCTGCACCCGCGTCACCACCGCCAAGGTTTGTCTCCTCCGCCGTGAAAGAGGACCAAACAGCTCGCGCCCGAGCCGCTTCTGCTTGTCCGATCCAGCACTGCCCGCCCGCCGGGCCGGCCGTCGCCATTCAACAAGGAATCTTTTGCTTGATAGACTGGCAGTGGTGGTACTCGTACTCCGCAACGCCAGTTCAGCAGCCGGGGGGCGGGGTACGGGCACGTCTCAAAAGCCTGACAAGCCCCGGTGACCTAACGCATTTTTCGAAAAGGGGTAGGAGTACTCCTACCATACGGTGGCGCCCATCAGCAGCGACGGCCGGACGACAGGTACGACGCCGGACCGGCCACGACACCGGGGATTAGGTTAGCGTCGAAATGACGATACTATACCGTCGCGAACCGTGGGAGAGAATGAGAGGGAGTAGGGGGTCGCCTAGCGTCGATGATGACAAGGGCCGATCGCCGCGCGGCAGAGGATCTCGCTGCGACAATGATGTACCGCCGGAAACAGGGACGGCTGGTGTACGGTACCAGCAAAATTGGTGGCGTCATCCTAGTGTGAATGGCACACGCTGTCGGCGGCGGCATTGGGGAAGTGATTTGGGAAACGGATTTGGAAATGTTTAATAAAGGTTTTCGTGGGGTTTCTCTAAGAAAAACCAACGTCGCTTGCCAACGTTTGTCAAGGATAAGAAAACGACACAAACGTTTATCGCCCTTTCGTCAAATCTTGCGCCCCAGAGTTCACAAAAATCACCGAGGAAAAGTGCCATACCGATAAGCTAGCAGTCCGTTTCACAGACAGGGTACTGAGAGACGGGTCCGTTTCGTGCGCTGGCTCGGCTCGCCGCCGCCGAAGCACGTAGAAAAACACCGTGGCATGAATAAAAGAAAAATATCGCCGAGAAACACTGGAATATTCAAGGGCGCATCTGCCTGTCCCCTTCAAACCCACGACAGACCGAAGAAAACAATATTCTACCGTGTCCGGGGTCGCCCGTCGCCGTCAAAGGCGAGACGATTTCTTGAGAAAGCTTCGCATCGTCTCCGTCCGTCGCCAACGGAAGAGACGAAGACGATCACGCAGCAATAAACTATGGTCATCAATACGTACAAAATGGTTGATGACGACCGTAAGGGCCACATTAGTTATTAGTAACCCACACTGCCGTGTGCGGCGCGAAGCCGGGTGAGTACACCGTACGCTAACCGCATTCACATCGCGCCGACGCGGCCGATGCTGTCAAACCCGCGCGTCTGGAATCCTCGCGCCCGCCTGCGAAAAGACAGCGCGCCGCCGGTCCGTCCACCTCGCCGCTGACCTCACCACCGACGCGCCCGTAACCCAACCGTTAATTACAAAGCGTCACCGGGTCGACGATGGCGATTCGTGGTGGCGACATCAACCGGGACAAAATTTATCGGGCGGGTAGATTACATGGCACTGCATCAGTACATTCTACACCCTGCTCTTCGTTTTTTACAGATCATCTGGTGGCGGAATAATAGAAGTACTCGGTCCTCATCTCGGACCACTGATTAGGCTAAAACCGCTAGTAACTGGCTGATTCACTAAAGCTAAACCACTGAAACCCAACAAGCCATGGTTTGATACAGCGAAGCGAGCACGTTCTGTGGCGGGGAGCGCGAGGTCGGCCGGCTCAGTCATCACATGACGGAGCAGGCGTTGGGGTTCTCGTCGCTGAACATCTGGGGCGCGTGGAGGTGGGAGGACGCGTACGGGTACGACGGCGGCGGGGGGTACTGGGCCCCGGCGGCGCCGGGGTGGTAGAACCCGTGCGTGGGCGGCGGCGGCGCGCTGTAGTAGCCGGCGTGGGCCGGCGGAGGGTACGGCGTGTACCCGTACTGCGGCGGAACCTGGAACGTGCCGGCGCCGGCCAGGGGCGCGGGCGCCACCGACGCGGCTGCGGCCGCCGATTTGTCTTTCTTGTCCTCGCCGCCGGCGTCCTTCTTGTCGCCGCCCTTGTCCTTCTTGTCGTCGCCGCCGCCGTCCTTCTTGCCCGGCGCCACGACCTCCACCGGCCGGCTGAGCTTCTCCCTGAGGTAGCCCGGCAGCGCGGCGGCGTCCATGGTGCCGGTCACCTTCACGAGGTCCTTGGCGGCGTCGATGACCACGTTCTTCACCCCTGGAAACAGAACGGAACGGATTCGAGTGTTAATTCAGTCTGGTTCCTAGTGGGAATCCGAATCCGCCGGCGAAGAAAAATAAAAAGAAACTCGCCTTTGATCTTGGAGATGCGGCGCTTGATGCGGTCGATGCACCCCTCGCAGTGCAGCCGGATCTTGAGCGTCACCGTCTCCTGCAAAAAGAACGAGAAACAAAAAGCAGAGGAATTTCAGCCTCGCTCATGCACCGGTGACGCGACGCGAGCGGCGGAAATGGTAACCACCGCTACAGTATGCAGCTAGCAACTGACCTCTTTGGTTTCCTTGGGCTTCTTCTCGTCCTTCTTGGACTTGTCAGCGGCCTTCTTATCTTCACCACCGCCGCTCTTCTCCTTGTCAGCGGCCTTCTTCTCGCCGCCGCCCTCTTTCTCCTTCTCAGCCTTCTTCTCCTTCTCCTTGTTCTCCTTCTTAGGCGGCGGCCCGGCGCCGGCGGAGACGACCTGCACGGGTTTCTTGGTCTTCGCCTCGACGCGCTCCTTGAGCTCCGCGGCGTCCGCGGGGCCGGTCACCACCACCTTGCCCGCCGCCATGTCCGTCGCCACCGACTCCACGCCTGCGCACGCGCGCACGCCGCCAGAGAAACGGTCAGCAACGGCGTTTCCAACGGGAGAGAAATGAGGAGAGCAACTGACGGAATGGGACTAGGAAGAACACGCACCTGGCGCGTGCTTGATGGCCTTGCGGACCTTGCTGGCGCAGCCGGCGCAATGCAAGTCGACCTTGAGCACGATGGGTTGCGGCCCCGCCGCCGCACCCCCGGCGTCCTTCTTCTTGTCGCCCCCGCCGGCGGTGTCCTTGCCGCCCGCCGCCTTCTTCTCCTCTCCCATGGTGACCTCTGGCGAATGGGCCGCGCTTGCTTTGTGAAGGAGAGAGAGAGATGGAGCGGAGAGGAGTGCGGGCGTGGGGGCGGCGTTAAATAGCCGTGTGCGCTGCGGTGGTGGGTGGCCGCAGGGAATGACTGAATGAATATCCGAAACCTGGGCGTCGCGGCGTGGGTTTGCGGCGTAGAGGAGGAGCGGGTCGGGTCGGATCGGATGACGAGCGAGCGGTTACGTTGTTGCGGCCGCCCCGCTCTGCCGGCTGCCGCTGGCGCTGCTGACCGCTGACTGCCTGCCTACCGAGGATGACGACGACGTGGTGGCGTGGCGTTCTCCCTGCTGGTGCAGTGCGGCCGGCAAAGCGTCCGGCTCCCCGGTTTCGCCACGGCCCGCTCCGCCCGTTTCGCGCTCTCCTCACGAACGAAACCACCGAGTCGCGCGGCTGCCACTACAAAACGAACCCGCCTTGCGCCTTCACTCCCATCTCCACTAATCCACGTGCAACTGCCACCGCGCCACTGGACACGTGCAGAGGACGAGTGCCAGGTCACCAGCGACATGAATTCCTCGTTCACTGCGGTGCCCAGCGCACCGGACGTGCCCTGTTCCGTTGCTTCCGGAGGCGCGGCGGCGGTTTCATCCCCCGAACGCCGTTGCTTTCTTCCGGAGGGCCGCCGCGCCCCCGTGCGTACCGCCACCCGTGCGGCCCGTGCCGAGGATTCCATTCATTCAAATCAAACGCAACGACTACTATACCGCCGTGCCGAGGGGCATCCCTCAGCGTCATCGTCAGGGAAGAACAGAACAGAGCCTGCCCTTCTGTTCTGCGGGCCTCACGGCCCGAGTTAATTATCCTTGTCGGTGGGTGCTTCTGCTGCCTCTTTGACCGGGGCTTGTCGTTGTTCGCCCTCGTGAGAAGAATAAGCGCGACCTGGGTTTGGTAATTTGGTTGGTGGGGTGTGTTGGTGCGACCGGTGCTGGTCTGCGTGACAAACTGCGCCACCACGTGGGCCACCTGCTAGGCTTTTTTTCTCGCCTTGGCCCCATCTGGCGCACGAAAATTCAAATCTCTCTGCCGCCCTGGTAGAAGTGGTAACCCACGCACGGATACACATCGCGGTCGATGAAAAGCCGTAACAGCTTTTTAACATTTCAGATTACGGATCTTAGGGTCTGTTTGAACTCAACCGAATTAATTGTTAAGTACAGATTGATAATTAGTCAATTAAAAATTAGTCGACTAATTATTCGTACGTTGCATGTTTGAAAAAAAGACTATTTATTAGTCCATCCTTAAATAAAAAATATGTTTTGCCCCTGACAAATTATTATTCTGTATATATTTGGATCCGACCGACTAATTGTTAGATTGCTAGTTGTATTTTCCGTCATGTATTTAAATTTTCTACAGTTTTCCTGACATTTGCTCAAATTTGCTTCCGCGATTTATTTAACACAAATATACTATAATGTAATCAGAGCAACATAATAAATCAATTAATTAAAAAAATAATTGAAAATATGGTCCATCATTTGACCATCGATTTAGATTAATAAAATAATTACTGGCTACCTTTTAATTACCGTAACTCTCTAACCATTCATATGAAACCACTTATATTGGTAGAAACCTCTAGTTATTGTAACTCACAAACCATTCATCTATAAAATCGTTATTTCACCAACGAGGGCAACTTTTTTAAAAAATATAGCTCATATGTTAAAAAAAAACTATAGCATTTTTTTTAAATTATAGCTCATATGTCTAACAGTACATCTAAAATCGTTATTTCACCAATGAATGCTATACCACATAAGAGATTTCGAACAACAAAAAAGAATACCTTTAATATTTATGCACATATTACTAGTTTCAATCAATGTCGCATAGCATTTAAACCGTCCGCAATACTATCACTGAAGGTATTTATATTTTGATCCACATCTCCTAAATTATTGTTGGAACCACCTACTGATGATTGCAAATGAGGAAAGTAATTACCATCGCTATCAAATTTGTCAAAGTCCACGTCTGTGATTGAACTCTCTCGAATAAAGTTATGAAAGACCATGCATACAAATATTATTTTACTCTGCTTTAGCTGCACATAACTCGGTAAATATAATAGAATCCTCCACTTCATTTTTCAGCACTCCAAAAGAACGCTCGATGACGTTATGAAGAGATGAATGCGCATAGTTGAATACTTCCTCGATTCCTCTTAGTCTTGGTCCTTGTCTATATTCTGATAGATGGTACTTCGTTCTCTTGTATAGAACAAGGTAACCCACTCAATTAGGATAACTTGAATCTACCAAATAGAATTTTTCTACATCAAAACATACGCAAAATAAATGAATAGAGTATGAAATATGACAATAAAAAAAATAATTATGATAAGACAACAATTATTAACCTTGTTGTGGAAATAGAAACTTGCATCTGTATTTTCGTAAGACATCGTTAAAAACTCTCATGTCATGAACCGATTCAGGCCATTCTACAATAGCAAATGTAAACCTCATGTCAATATGGCATATAGCCAAAACATTTTGAGGTATGTGCCCATGGCGTCCCACATGTTGATCGGCCTTATCATTTGACACAAAAACACATATATGTGTAATGTCTATAGCTCCAATGCAATTATCAAAAAATGGTGAAAAATAAGGTTCTTGTACTCTTGCATGCACGGTTTGAAATTTTAGATCTCTTGGTTTGATAATATCTATTAGTAGTAGATACATACTATTCAAGACTTCTTCAAATTTTCGACTAATCATCTATGTTGACTTTTCAAAACGGTTCTTAGCTTGCCTTACTGATTGAGGGGCAGCGCATGGCTCGAGGCAAGGCTGCGGAGGCACTCAGGCTTGTACCATGGAAGGAAAGAGGAGGCGATGATGATATATAGATAAGGTTTCATTATGTTTCCTATTCTGATTCGATAGTTTGATTGTTTCCGAGTTGATTTCTAAAAATAAAAATCAAAGGTATTTTAGGTTTTTTATTGTATTCAGGAATTGTTAGTCACAATTAGTCCCCTCGGATCGACTAATTGAAAAACAATTAGTTCATAGATAAATTAAAAATTAGTCTCTTTATTAATCCGCTCGTTTGAGGAAAATTGACTAATTGGAAAACAGACCCTTATACAAGTGGGTCGATCGAGTACATCAGAAAATTAAGCTTACTCAGCGTTACTCGGACCGTGGCCGTGTTATTGTGAAAAACTTATTACTAGTATTTGGCCACTGCAGCGTATGCATATTCGTATCTAGCACATGATATATATAGATCAGATATTTATTTCAATATTATTGTTTGGGCTGTTTGTTACCGCTTCATCACCGGAGTGAGCTACCATGCATTGCCCGCCGTCTCATCCCTGTTATACTGGTCTTGGTCGTGCGCCTCTCTCCTGGTGGTGCTTCCGGATAGTAGTAGCCTCCGAAGATGGATAGATCGTCGTTGGCCAATGCTGGACACCGTGCACTTAACCATGATCGGTCCGGGTCGAACTAGAAGTGGGACTGTAGGAGTAGCCACCACTTGGAGGGTACGGCGCCGCGCTGGAGTCGTCCAGTTGCGGACGGTTCCGTGCCCTCCTCGTCCGGCGCAGTAGGCTGTCTCCGTGCTGTACTAAGTTTTTAAAAACCGCCGAAACCAATTAGGCCCGTTTGAAACGCGGGATTAATTCTCATTTCTCAATTTTTTCTGTAAAATTGAATGATTTTTGTGAAATTTCTACAAAATTTCTGTAAAATTCAAAATATGGCCTTAGTTTTTGTGGTTTTTGATAAAATTAATTTGGTTCGATTTAGATAAATGACCGATTTTCATCTGAAAACCGACTCTGGCATTCTAGTAAAATCAGTTAGCTGACCGATTTTTGAGACCGCCGAAAATCAGTCTGACACCAGTTTCTAGAACCTTGGCTGTACTCCTGAGGTGAATGCCAAGCTGGCTCGACGTTGCGTCGATAAGCAGATTTTTTACTAGCTCTTTTCACATACTCACTATATCTATCATCGTCAGATCGATGAATAGGCGGATAAAATAAATTTTTTAATTTTTTTAAAGAGTAGATCTATTTATGAATCAACGTACTATTAACTCTATTCACAACCACATTATCTACTGTGCACGAATCCGAGAAAGCCGAAGAAAAAAAAAAGTCAGGATCACTACAGTCAGATGATAGAAACTAGGTCTATAATAAATAGATCTCTTGCAAACAACACTTATGAGCTGGGGTTAAAATAAATCTGAGAGATCAAACGGTTCTTAGACTGCAGTTGATGTCGAGAAAAATCCGCGTCAGGGGAAGCCGCCTGTTTCTCCGGGGACCGGCTGGTCCAAACCCCGACGCTATTTTGCCACCGACGACGAGTCAGCCGTCCCGGTCACCACCATCCGGCGTGCGGCCACGTCCGTCACTACTGCATTACCTACTGAATTGATTGCTTCTACGTTTCTGATTAATTTGTTTCCCCCTCTTTTTAGTGAGACAGATTCATACGCTTACATACGAACATGCACAACAGCTCCAGTAAATCCGAGCATAATCCGTACCCATATGAAACTCTCACGTTGTTCCTATATATGGTGATGATCACGCATAGCCGCTCACCATGCAAGATAGAAGGAAAAAGGCGAAAAGATTCATAGCTGCTCCTTACTGACAAATCTCAACACTATTTCCAGTAATTCTCAATAATGATAACATGAGATTTAAAGCTTCAAAATCCAGTTATCAACAGAGACACAACCATCAGCAATGGACAGGGTTAAGCAAAGTATGCTAGATCGATTCCAACGTGACTCAAAAGAGACATATGACGACAACAGCAACACTAATACTACAAAACAAGACATGACTTAATAATAAGACCTATGATATGATGAAGCAGCAACTCTAATGAATGATCTAGCTTAACTTCCAAAATCAAAGTTCTCCGTGGCTGATAACCCTCGCTCGCTGCGTCCGTTCAATTGCTGAACTTAGATTAGTAGTAACGTGGTTCCGAGACCGGCTGATCAGACCAGTCGGGCTCAGAGGTGTCTGCCACAGGAGGGTAGATGATCTTGACGCTCGTCTTCATCTTCCGCTCGACCGCCTGCCTGACCAATGGAGGGTTGGGGTTGCCGGTCACCACCACATTCCCGTTGTCGAGGAACAAGACCTCGCCGTCCCCTATGAATGAACCAAGGATACATACAGCAAACAAATGATCAGCAACAATGCATGGAGTCACTACATATTGTGCATGGAAATACTTACAGTTTGGATCCGCTTTCTTGACGGCCTTTCTAATCTTGTCGCGGCAGCCGTAGCAGTGCACCTCCATCTGCAGGGTCACGGGCGCCATTGCTGATGATTAAGCGAAGCTCTAATCTGCTTCAGACTGCGGCGGCTCTGGATGCTGTTGGTGTCGTGCTTGTCGAGGTGCGCCAATGATTGGTATTTATACACGAAAGAGGTCATCGCCGGGAGCACCATGGATGGAAAAGGAAGAACTTATGGCAATCCCTTGCAAGAAATGGAACGTAATTCGGTACTTTTTGATCTGGTGTCACCATCGATTGCTAAACCATTCCTTACAATGGAGATCCCAGATTAGTAACCGGCGCCGCCGTTGATCTCCTTCCAACCGGACCAGCGTCCTTTCCATCTAGCTACAAGCAGGGAAGAATTAGGAAGCCAATCGGTAACTAGGTATTTTACCTGCAATTTTCGTGTGATTCTAGGTATTTCCATCGTGAGCACGACGTCTCGTGGCTTTCTTGTTTTGGGAGTGCTACCGAGCTGGAAGAACGTAGCGCGCAGGCTTATCATATTTTCTGGGCGTTGGCGCAAGCCAATCCTATTGACGATGATAGTTACTCTGGAAACAGAGTTGCGGTCTTCCGAACTTAAGGTTCAGGACCAGAAAACGTGCAAGCTATTCAAGTTGAACCTGTCAATAATATTGATATTCTTTTTCCTGTAAGTATATGTAAGATGTAACAGCCAAATAATATTATGCCAGCTTCCTTACTTGTTCAATATTTTATCCATGTTGTTCTTTAGGTGGCTTCATCACTGAATTCATCTTATTCTTACATTCTTCATGATGGAAACACTATGTTTACTTGGGCTGGAAACTTGACCAATGCATTGGATCAGGAGTTTAGTGGTGCTGCGCCTTAATGTAATCCACTTCTGGAACCCATTTTTCTTAACAGACTAACTTTACTTTCCAATTTCAAGACGAGTTGAATTTAATTGATGTTTTGCGTAAAGGATATGTACTATTGATTCTTGAGTCTTGACCATTTAAATCCAACAACAGTTTAAACTCAAAATGTGTGTTGTAAATCTTACTAGTACGAAAAAATAGTACTTAAACATGCCTTGTGACCCTACCTCTATATTCAAGAGCCTACCACTACTACATTATGTTGGTTCCTAGTAGTTCTGCAAATTGGTCAGTCAGAAATATCCAACACGGGCTTACCATGTTCAAAGAATCTACTCAAAATGTGTGCTGGTATGGAAAAAATAGTTCATACGTACACATGCCTTATGGCCCCTACCTCTATTTTTGGGAGACTGCCACTATTATCTTATCTACATTCATGTTTGTTCCTGGTAGTTCTACAAAGTTGTTAATCAGAAACTTTGAATTATTCGTGTTTATTATTCTTAGTAAAATGCTAGAGCCTGGAGTTTGGTATTTTTAATTTGGCAGTATTGCATGATGCGTGCTAATTCAATAAATTGGTGGCATTTTTAGTCCATTATCTGCCTATTTAGGGGCCTATATTTTTCTGTATTTCGCAGTCAAATGTGCAGTCCAGATCACAGGAGGGATCAGAAACCGAACAATTTTGGAGCTAACTGCTTTCTGGGAGGAAAATCCGAATACTCAAGAAAGGTACAATAAAGAAACGCACATTGTACAGTTCTATTGATTTCTGTCTGCTATTCCACTCTGTTCTCATCATATCTGTTGGGTTCCATGAAGGCAATTTGAAGGTAAACCCATAAAGTAGTGATACTCTTTTATGTTATCTACTCTACCTGAATTTTCACATTTCACATTAGGTTTTGAATCAATTGAGCAGGTCAAATAAATACACCACTTTATTAGAGACGGTTTAGTAACAAAAGATGTATCACTATTATTAATCCTGGACTGTCACTGGGACATTTTTGTTTTGGTTGGACAGCAGGTGGATGTTAAACTGAGATTACACAGGCTCTGGAAACTGGGGTGGTCTTTGTCCAACTGCTTTTTATAAGGCACACATTTTCTTTTCTTCACTTTCAACTATTCTCATTTCTCACAATCGCATCAGAAATTTCTTGCGCATGATTTCGATATGGAAAATCTGTCCTATGAAAGACCAATAATCTTCACTGATACGGAATGAAGTGAAACTCCCTTTTTCCCTAGTTTCTTCGCCTGGGACTCAGCAAAATCGACCACTGGTAAGCACAGTACTCGTAGGATGAACCGTTATGGTTGTTCGTTGTTGGGATGTATGAACCATTATGCTTCTTTCACTTCGCTTTAGAGTCACAGATACAAGAGAAGGTGTGACATCTCAAATTTTAGGATTAATTTAAAAAATGCAAATTCAAAATTTTTCTGATCATCACCTTAACATTTTTCTTTTTTCTTCTCATTTTCTCTTTTCTTTCCTATCTCAAAGGACAAAAATCTCACTAAATTAAAACTCAACTAATTTGGAAATTTCAAAATATTAAAATTTGAAAGAGTAACAAGTGATTGACCCCTTTTTGTTTTTCTTTTCTTTACCGTTTGTTTGCTTGCATTCTTGAATTCCAATTCTTTAAGTCTTTAATCCAACCAATACTTTTGAATTTTAAACCTATCGAAATCCTTGAATTCCATACCTGTCAACTCCTTTGAATCCTATTTGACCTTGTCCAAATTAATTTACTCCTTTCAAATAGCCACCTGTTTCCCGAATTTTGCAGAGTAAAATCAAAACCGAATTTGCAGATAATCCCAAAACGAAAGTTGTTCATCATGAAAACTTCCTTAACCTTGCAAAATTTCAAATTCATCAGAGCTCAAAAAGTTGATATTTTGAGGGAAAACAGAGGGCTGTCGCAGGAATTCCGAGAAAAATCAGAAAATACCCGCGGGTCCCATCCGTCAGCGCATTCTCCTTCCTCTCCCAGCCTTCTTCCTCCCCGGGTCACGCCTCCTCTGCGGCACACGTGCCGCCCTGCCACGCGCTCGGTCGCCTTTATGGCTCTTTGCCACGAGCTCGCCCACACGTCGCTCGACATTGAAGTCATGTCAACCTTACCTTCCATCTCGGTCGCCTCCGTCAGAGAACGCAACGCCCGGCCTCTCTCACCGCAATTTCTTCACTCACAGTTGCCCTCCCCGAGCCGCACGCATGCCGCGTCGCCGCCCCTTGCCGTTCCGGCCGTCGGCGTCCAAGCTGCTGCCGGCCTCGTTCCCCACCTTGGCTCCTCCCTTGACCTCCTCCACCCCATCTCGAGTAGTCTCGACTCTCACGCGCCCCGGTGCCATGCGCCGCTATCGCGCTTGGCGTGTCCTCTGTCCTCG
Organism: Zoysia pacifica; assembly: GCA_001602315.1. Lineage (NCBI taxonomy): Eukaryota > Viridiplantae > Streptophyta > Magnoliopsida > Poales > Poaceae > Zoysia > Zoysia pacifica. The sequence goes on from BCLH01002637.1 coordinate 26,428, forward strand.
GCACTCCTCGGTGCCTTCCTAGCTCCTTGGAACCCGCCAAGAGAAATACCGCACCACCCTCTCACTCCTCGCACCAAGCCTGACCACCCCCTCACCCCCCCCCCCGCCAGAATCGAGCTCCAATCGACCTCTTCTTCCTTGCCACCGGGCACCTCTGTTCCTCAACCGCCGCCGCGATTTCCTTTGTCTCCGGCCAGCTCCTTTACTCAGGATTACTCATGCACCACCACCACGGCCTCCCTCCCTCTGAGCCCAGTCAATTTCGGTGAACATTGGCCGGTGCGGAGCCCCCGCCGAGCACTGCTAAGGTGCGCTGCCCTCCTCCGTGGACGGCCATCCTCGGTGCTTCTCCGTCTGGCTTGAGCCCACGGGGAGCTCCACCACGCCGCCTGCCTGCCCCTCCGCAGGACCCAGACCGCCTCCGCCAATCCCATGAGCTGGCGCCGTCCGTTGGCGCCGCGCGCCACCGGTCCACCGACGTCGGCATGCTGTCGCACCTGTCCGGTCCTTCTGAGCCCACGAGCAGCATCATCGCGGCGCACTCTTTCTCTTGCGCCCGATCTCGAGCTTCCCCGGCCTTCCTACTGCCCCGACGCTGAGCGCCACCATGGCGCGCCGCCTCCCACCATTGATGGTGCCATGCTGTGCCGCGCCTCCTGTCTCACCTAAGCCCACCGGGATGGTCAACGCACTGCCCACGTGCTCCTTCATCGGTACCCCGAGGCGCCCCGGCCTTCCTGCTGCCTGGCACAGCGCGCCACCATGGCGCGCCGCTCTCTGCTGTCGCCAGCGTAGCTCTGCGCCTCCCAGGCTTCCTTGAACCCGTGACAAGGCTCAGCGCGCCGTCCTACCCTTCCACTGCCGAAGCCCAGCTTCTCCGGCCAGCTTGCAGCCTAGATGTCACCGAGGCCCACGATGGCTGCGTGGACTGGTCACCAGCTCCTCCTCTGCTGAGAAATCAGACGTGAGATGAATAGCTGATGGTAAAAACTATTTTGCAGAAAGCCCCTCCATGTTCCTTCTTACAAAGTCCTAGCCCAATGCCTTTACAAAAGACACCCTTATTTTTGTAGAACCCAGTCCAGACCTTTCACGCATCCCTGAGGATTGGACATGGTAGTCGGCATGTGTCCTAGACACGGTAACCGCCTGACCCGTTAGCACGTGTCCTGAGGCCCAGACACAGTCACGGCTATGAGACCACAAACCTGGGGCACGGACACGGCCCTGTGACCACGGACATGGTCACGGCCCCATATCCCAAGAGACGGACACGGTCACGGACACAGCACCGTTCACGTATCCACGTGTCCACGGACACGTTCACAGTCCACTTTTCACGTGTCCACGGACGCGATCATAGCCCACGTGTCCACGTGTCCATAGACATGGTCATAGTTCCCGTGTCTACGGACACGGTCACAGTCTACGTGTTCACAGACACATCACAGTTCACGTGTCCACAGACACGATCACAGCCCACATGTTCACGTGTCCACAGACACGATCACAGCCCACGTGTCCACAGACACGGTCACGGCTCATGTGTTCACAGACGCGGTCACAGTTCACGTGTCCACATGTCCACAAACACGATCACAGCTCACATGTTCACGTGTCCATGAACACGTCACATAACTCCGTGTCCACAGAAAAATTTTGATTCAGGACACCCGTGTGTTCAGGGGCCGTGGACACAAGCCGAACCACGTGTTCACATGATTTTTCCTAATTCTAGACACGCAGGTATCCAGATGCCATGGAGACAGGCCGAGCCATGTGTCCACGCAGCCTTTGCCAGTTTCCGGTCAAAGACCAGCTGGCAACATCACCACGAGGTTTGTCTACTATTTCACGCCTACACACACACCCGACAGCTGTGGACACATGCTGGGTAGGGTGTCCACGGGTGGAATTTCCCATTTTCCATCGTGAACACCTTGTTCGCCTCACCACCGCCACACCTCAACTCTGTTTTCAGTGATTTTGACACCGTTGAAACCGTTGTCTCGAGCTCCACCACATCAATTCATTCAAACCTCAGCCAACATCCGATCTTGTTAGTTTGTTTTAATAGTAAGTTCTTTGCAGAGTTTAATCGTTGTTCCTTCTATTTGTTTTATCGTTGTTGGTGCAAGTCTTTAATTATGATGTACCTCTAGGCATAGATTCATAATAGCTAGTGTGCACCCCATCATAGCATGACTTCATTATTTAACACACATTAGTATGCATACCCATGTTAGCACTAAGTAATCTAGTCTAAGGTTAGAATCATATGATTAGTAGTTAAATTCAAATAGCTAAATATTAGAAAGTAAGTGATTACTTAGATAGCAGCCCATAAGCGTCCTGCAATGCATTCACTCATGCAATAGCATGCAATAGCATATGTACCATTTGCTAGTTTTAGTAGTTTAATTACACAAATTAAACTAAGTAATTAATCATTAACCTCCTAGGATGACGCACCCACATATGTATAGATTAGATAATTAACAATAGCGCTATGCCCTACACCGCACCACAGTTGGCGTCATCTTCTTAATGTGGTAGTTTAGTTGTAATTGTAGAGTCAAGTAATTAGTCACTAGGAATCATGTGCAACACGTCGGCCCACGCTAGTGCACGTGCTGCCTATTTAACATTAATGGTATAACTACAAGAATAACTCAATAGCTAATTATTAGCCACTCAGTAATTATTAAGATCACCTACATAATAGGAAGTAAATGTTGAATAGCCGCATATACATTTTACCTGCATTAGTGCACGTAAACGCCAGTGAACCATATTAGTTTAGCTATAAGCCTAAAATTCTATAATTAATCTCTACACACTAGAGGTTACATACTAGAAACTAGATAACTAAATGGTACACTACACACTCCACATATCCGCAACTTATGCCAATATATCTGTGCATACACTTACACGCGATGTGCATGCAGATTGTCATGCAACGTCGTATGGCCCGGGTGCACGTGCACCATGGCCTAACCATGGCACCCATACTGTGGTGTCTCCATTCGCATCGAACCTAGTATACATTCCACTAAGCCATAGCTTAATATATCAGCCACCGCATCATGCATGACTTACACTAGTTTTTCCTCGCGGTGCTTAATGGGTTCTTATTTGGAGTTCTGAATTTTATCACTTCTTCTCGAGCTTTGTGTCTTTTGTAGTAGTCTTATTAGGCTTTCTTCGTGTAGATAATGCTGAGTGTAAAGAAGTGTTAAGCTTCAAGAGGAGCCAGAAGGTCCACATGTGAAGAAAAGCACGAGGTTTTGGACGCGAAGCCAGAGATAAAAGACTAGAATCTTGATGAAGAAGCCACCGACCTCAAGCTCCGAAGATTAGTAGTTTGCAGGCAAGCTCTAATCTTTTGATCATATTGAACCTATATTTTGCTAATACACCTATAGTGCCTATCTATTCTGCTATGCATGGTATTTTGATTTAAAACATTGAGTTAGTTATAATCCTACTTGATTGATTATTTTACTGATATTAGTGTCAGTTAGTAGACATTAATATTAAGTACCTTGATTACCTATTGACAATATCCTCCTTGTTAACCATAGGTCTCCAGTCTTTAAATACTTTTAAAGAACAGAGAGTTGCCTTGTTTAGCACAATGCTTAGGACCCCAATTACGATGTCTCACTCCACTACACCATATACCATTTATTTACAAAATGTGTTAAACTGTGTTTGGTAGTGTGTGTAAATAAAATGGGATGAGATTAGTGCAACTGGTGCTAGGTGAAGATGGGTGATTCTGGTCGTGGGGTGGGGCTCACATGAGGTGATGGTGATAGGTGTATAAGCTTCGTTGTAGTCCACCCACCGTGGACGAGTCCGCCATTCCTGCCATATAAGGATCGGTTCGTTAGTGCTCAACTTAGCAATTTTCGTGCAATCACAGAACCTGTATATTTTGGGCGAGACTAATCCCCGCTATGTAGGTTTTCCACATCGAGCCACTAGAAGGTCGAAGTGACACAAGAGGCCAGGAGCAAGGCGTGAGATAACTCGCTGCTCAGCTTTCGACCATGTAATTGCCCGCGTCATGGGACTGTAAGCCCACGAATATAGCCCTTAGTTTGGTAATACTTGGTGTAGTAGAGAACCAGAAAAAGACGTGATTGTGGTAAATCTTCATGATCCGGCTCCTAGAATGTACCGTCGCATCATCGGGAGTGAAACTTCGACGGATAGCCCCTGCATGCGTCTTGGGTGGAATCTGTGGAAACCTATATAGTTGTGGGGTAAGTGTTATGCAACTCTGTTGTTCAGGAGTAGCATAACCTGTGAGTACAGTGTACAAACTCTGCAGAGTGAAATCTTTTTGGACACGGTATGGGTGTTATGACGGACTGCAGGAAAATCTATTTGGACACGGGGTTCGGCCTGTGTTCTTGTCCTCTGGGCACTCAGGTGCCCGAAATCGGGGATTTTCCTGTGGACCCGTAGGTTGTGGTGAAAGTTCGGGGTTCATGGAAAGTTCGGGGTTTTCGGAAAGTTCGGGGTTCACGGGAAAGTTCGGGGTTTTC
>BCLH01002638.1:19397-43836 GCA_001602315.1 Zoysia pacifica
CCCACTCGGTAGCCACCCACGAGGCAGCCACCCGCACGGCCACGGCCACCAGAGAGTGGACGCGATCCACTGGACTACACGCACTCACTGATGTGTGAGCTCCGAGACCACATGTCAGCCACACAGCCGAAATTGCTACGGCCACCCACTCCAGTGTACATACAAATTTATTCCTAGGCTATTTTAAGTCCTAATAAATTTCTAAAAATTCCAAGAAAATCCCCACTTTGCAAATACACCCCTACACATTAAAAACCCACTTAGCAAAGCCTCTTTTACGACTACAAATTTTCATATTAGTCCTCCAATTTTTAGAAATTAACAAAAAGACTCCCGCGTCTTATTTTTACCACTATTTTCACATATCACCTCCGATTATCGAGATCTTTGCACCGTTAGAACCATAAACCCGAGCTCTACCTTATAAAGCCACTCATTACTCTGAGAATTAATTTAGTGTTTATTCAATCCTCGTTTTGTGTTCTTTTCCGTATAAATTTATTTATTTACTTTCTTTCGTTTTCTCGTGTAGACGACGAAGCGCTCGGAGACGAAGAGGCCGATGACCCAGAATATGAGGAAGAGCCCGAGGACGCTTTCGAAGGCAAGTCTTAATCTTTTGACCATTTTGCTCTTAGCTTCGCTATGCGCCTATAGGACCCGTATGCTTGCATGTTCGTAGCTATATGTTCAAAATATTGTGTAGTTATAAACCTATTTGCTATACAAGTATTTATATTTATGTCAGTAGCTTGCTCTTCATAAGTAAACCACCTTGATACCGGGTGTCAATCGAACCATGTTGACTATAGGATTTTCGTCATTAAATACTTTAATGCACGGAAAGCTGCCTTGAATTAGAATGCTTAGGAACACTCACATGAAGCAATGCTTCATCATTCAATATATATAATCATCATTTATCAAACGAGTTACAAGAGTTTGGAGGAGTGTGTCAAATAAAATAGAATGGGACATAGTGAAAACTGGTGATAGATGATGGGAAGAGATAATGTTTTTGGCTGTGGGGCGGGCTCCTAGAGCTGTGTACTGTGTGTAGGGTTCGGACTGGTCCACTTGCTGTGAACGAGCGTCGCCCCTGACATATAAGGACTGGTTCATTCCGACCTTAACGTAGTGATTTCGTGCAACCACAGAACCTGTCTGGGCGAGACTCACTCCACCCCCTTGGTCGTCCACTTTGACCCCTAAGGCGGTCGTGTGGTACACAAGTCGCAGGAGCAGACTGAGATACTCGCGGCTCGGTTTTCGATTACAGCAATAGCCCGCGCCATGGGATCGTACTGCCCACCGGTATAGGCCCCTGGTTTTCATAATTACCCGTCCGTGTGTGGGTCCTAGAGAGTAAACATGGATGACCTATGGTCTGGCTATGAAAATATGCTATCGCGTCATCGATGGTATGAAAAACCCCGAGAGATGATCTCTGTTTGTATCTTGAGAGCGAACCTTGTGGACACCTTGATGTGCGTTGGAGTGAACGTTATGCGACTCTATTGATCAAAATGAGCATAGCCTGTGGGTATAGCGTACAATCAATGCAGAGTGTATAATACATCAAAATGGCTGTTGTCACGGTATTGACATAGTACAGCTTGGGCTCACAATGATTAGTCTCAATCACTTCTTTGATGGTGTGAGTGAGTATAGTTACCTGTGTTTTAGAAAGTGTCTGGCTGGGATAGTGAAGAACTGTCCAGTTAAAATTTGAGAACTGGTAGGAAAGATGACTACTCCCCTAGGTCCAACCTTTTAAATGCTGGTAGAGTAGAGACACCTCAACCCCTGTTTTAAAAACTCATCTGTAGAGGAGCCTGCATAAAAATACTAAAAATAACCTATAGCCCCTCCTTGTCGGCTTTGTAACCATGAATGTAGCTAAATACAGGGTTAGGACTTGCTGAGTACTTTGTGCTCACCCTTGCCGATGTCGCTCAGATGAAGAAGAAGATGGTGCTGACCTCGATGGTGATGAGTAAGACCGTTCTGCGCGTAAGTTTGTCTGTCTTTTTTGCTTTTTGTCTTTTCTTTTTATATAATGACTGTGCGAGATTGTCTAGGTACACCTCGTTGGCTTGTAATCTAAGTTTTAGGTGTAAGACTCTTTTTGAGATAATATATGTAATATTATTAGTATGTGCTATGTCTTTACGATATATTTGTATGCAACCTACTGATCCAAAGATTGATACGGTGCTTACAGAATATCTTAGAAATGAGGTACGACAAAATCTAACGAATGTAGTTTAGTAGGTGGTGTGCCCAATTTGGAAGCAAAGGAATAACGGATGTAGTTTAGTACTCCATTCGTAACAAAATAAGTATGGTTTTTTTTTTACGAATTATCGTTTAACTATTTATCTTATTTAAAAAAATTATGTAAATATAAAATTAACAAGTCTTGCGTAAAGTATTTCTGGTAACAAAGCATTTTATAATAAAATAAATATTTTTTATATTTTTAATTTTTTTAATAAACCAATTGGCAAATCGTTGACATCTAATAAAATCTAAAACAACTTTTATTTTGAGACGAAAGGAGTAGAAGATAAGCAAAGGTGTAGGGTCGGAAGAAAAATGGGGCATGCATCCAAATTATCGATGACAAACATATAGCACGCTGACAACGGACAAACATAATCGTGTCATACGCGATCAGGGCCATGGATATGAGGATTGCGTCAACTACAGAGATGCCATCCAGGTTGCCGACGACGTACATATACACCTTTTTGATTGCATTAAATATGTGCTAATTTTTCACTCTATAGTAATACTCCTATCTCTTAAGAAAAAGATAATATAAATAATATTACTCCGTTCCCTAAATCTTATCGTTAATGACAAGCGATATATGAGCTAAAAAACAATTATGTGAGTGTGATAGAACGACATCATTTTCAAAATAGAGGGAGTAGTTTTCTAGACACAACTTGCGCTCTCATGGGTAACTAATCTATCTACTACTTTTTACCCAGGTCTGCTTTTCTTATTTTTTTTTAAAAAAATGTATTCAAATATTTTAGCTGCTGCACTGATCGATGCATAGTATTAGATGGGCAATAGGTAGGGATGCAAATTGGGTACTCAATGGGTAGATGTGGGTTAACCCTCTAGTATATTTATGTAATTAATTTGTGAAGGTGAAAAGAATTTATAGTTCATTTGAAAGAGTTTTTGGTCATGGGCCGACCAAAAAATGCAAAACCTGCATCCCTAGCAGTCAGTGTCGAAAAATCTGAAAAGGAGCGACACTCCCAAGCGAAACTTGGATCTATTTTACTTATTTTTCTATATCATGCAATGCGTCTGTCCAATTGCTTGATATATACCCCTCCCCCCTCTCCACGGACAAAGACATCAAACGCATGGTCATTTGATCTCGTCATTGTTAGCTAATAGATCGCGGAAACACTAGCTTGGGTCATCACCTAGCTACCATCAACTATCATCAGCGATATGTCGCTGCTGCTCCGGAGCCATATGTTGAGCCCGGCAACCGCTGTAAGCAAGGCCCGGCGGGCGCAGCAACGCGCGGACGGTCTGGCCTCCGTGCTCGGCATCGGTACGGCGAACCCGGCGAACTGCGTGCGGCAGGAGGACTATGCTGACTACTTCTTCCGCGTCACCAAGAGCGAACACCTCACCGACCTCAAGGCCAAGTTCAAGAGCATTTGTAAGAGTGCATTCACGTTCGTGTTCAACTTCGTGTGCATACATAGTAAATCTATGAGTTTGTTGAAACGATGCAGTATGAAACAAAAAGATGGTCATGCATGCACATATTTCAGGTCACAAATCGGCCATCAACAAGCGCCATTTCCACCACACTGAGGAGTTGCTGCAAGCTCACCCCGAGTTCATCGACCGCTCGTTGTCATCCCTGGACACGAGGCTGGACATCGTCGGCGAGGCCATTCCCGAGTTCGCAGGAGCAGCCGCCGCAAAGGCTATCGCTGAATGGGGCCGCCCGGCCACGGACATCACCCACCTCGTAGTCGCTACCTACTCCGGCAGCCACATGCCCGGTGTTGACCTCCGCCTGGCCGTGCTCCTCGGTCTCCACCCCACAGTCCACCGCACCATGCTCTACCAAAACGGCGGCGCGAGCGCCTGCAGTGCGCTGCGCGTGGCCAAGGACATCGCGGAGAACAACCGCGGCGCCCGTGTCCTCGTTGCCTGCGCAGAGGCCACCGCTATGTTGTTACGCGCGCCCGACGAGGTCCGACTCGAGGGGCTCATCATGCAGGCCCTGTTCGACGACGGCGCCGGCGCCGTCGTGGTCGGCGCGGACCCTGATGAGGGATCCGAAGAACGTCCGCTGTTCGAGATGGTATTCCGCGTCACAGACCGTCATACCGGGGACGGAGCACGCCGCCATCGGGCAGGTCGGGGAGGACGGCTTCGTCTTCTACCCTTCCTTCGAGCTGCCGAAGCTGGTTGGCCGAAACATCGAGCGCTGCGTCGTGCACGCGCTCGCACCGCTCGGCATTAGCGGCGGCTGGAACGATATGTTTTGGGCGGGGCATCCCGGCGGGCCGGCGATCCTGAACAGCGTCGTGGCCAAGCTCCTGCTGCAGCCTAGCAAGCTCGCTGCGAGCCGGCAGGTGCTGAGCGAGTACGGAAACATGTCCGGTGTCACGGTCATTTTTGTGCTTGATGAGCTCCGTCGTCGTCGTCGTCATCGATCTGAGGAAGGGGAGGTGGATGGTTTAGGGATAATGGTGGGGATCGGACCTGGTATAACCATCGAGACAATAGTGCTGCATGCCTTGGCCGGCGTGGCATGAAGAAAACGTGGCGAGGCTTCGCTGCCGCGCGAGTTCAATGTTTGGGAAGCGGCTAAAGTTCCTTGCCTGCCAATAACGCATGCTATTTAGTTACACTGGATGATTCACATATACACATTGTAATTAATGGCAGTGTAATTCACATGTACTGTTATGGTTCTGAGTATTGGTTGTTGTGTTTTCGAGACCATATATCATGATTTTTCTCTTTTGATGACCATGTGGTTAAGGTCTTTGAATGCTAGATTTGGAGCTAGTGACAGTGTGACACTCATACTGATCGATTCACTGATCCAAACTTACCGTAACAAACTGAACTACGTTTTCACAACTCCGTTGTTGGACTTGAAGCCGCCTCCCACTGTGGGCGCGAGCGCAAAGACAGATGAGGTAGATGCATGCTAGCTCTCACGCAACACTTTCGTCTATATGTTGAAATCATACCATATCTTGGACAAACAAAAAAGTTTTAATTTGTACTTTATTTGCAGCATTCACACTAATTCAAATGTACGTCATTTTTTGAATTCCCAAAGATCAAACCTTTCAAGATCTAATCGCCAATATGATTTGTAGTTGTAATATTGATCATATTTGAGTATCACTTTTTTCCTAGAACTAGCTGCTAGTCACCCCACAGTATTGGTCACATGGGATGCATTGAAATTAACGTCATCATAGATTTGGGTTTGGAGAGAGTATGATGCTATATATAACCACAACCCTGATTCCACAATATGTATACTTCGCTGTCACACAAATATTTTAATTAAAAGGCTTGTGTGACAGTGAGAAGTGGTCATTAACGTCCTTTATATAGTTGGAGATCAATGGACCACTTGCTAAATCAGCGGCAGATGCAAATTAGATCTTGCATTGATCATACGAGTGAAACACAACCTATAGACGATAAAGTCTGGCAAAATATAATTAACCAATCCGATCACCGGACTAATCACGTTAGTTAGTCGTCAGAACTTCACCAACCTTATCACCGATTGGCAGAGAATACCCTACTTATATATGAGTTGAGGTCTTGGTCTTCTGCCGACTTATCACAAGTTGCTGCGGTGCCTTTCCACTGACGGAATCTAGTGGCAATGGGTGCATCTATCGATCTCAGACAAGAGGTAGAAACCAACTAGGCTAACATCAATTTAATTTGCTGTTACGATCGAGCAATAACAATGACGAACAAAGTTGTCAGAACCGAGTGGTGCCCTATATTTTTTTACAGCAGGTATCATGGGAACCCAAGCCTAGCGTCTCGCGTGGAGCCATCAAACAGGTTAACCATTCCGGTTAAGATCGAGCAAAAACAATGACGGACACACTGAAAACGAAGTCAATAGGCCTTAATTTACCAATTACCAGTGAGTGGTAACCCTAGAGGTGTAAACAAGAGACCATATTGGTTACCCACCAAAACTCTTTAGTTCAAAAACATAAACAGTTTTATTTTTGATCTAAAGAGGTTCAGAGAGTAACATTAGGTGCAACTATTTACGTTGCTAGGTAGCCCCCCGTGTCATAATTAGGGTGCTACAACTAACTTATTTGAGTTTGAAGAAAACGGGCTGTAGAATCTCTTTTTTATAAGTCCCGGTTAAGTAATCAGATGAATATATGTAGGATACAAAAAGAATGATGGGTGCTCAAACGTGTCACTTTATGCCCCTATTGGCAAATATTGTATTCTATACATTACTAAATTATTGTCGTTACTGACATTTTAACATCAACTTTGATCATTCGTTTTATTCAAAAAATTCTTTCAAATTTGTAAAATTGTAACTCATGATTCAAATAATTTTAATTTTAATGATAAAGTAGATTATAACAAAAATATATAATATTTATCAAACTTTTTTTGAAATAAGATGAATAATCAAAGTTGATGTTAAAAATCGACAGCGATAGCAATTTAGGAATGGACAGAGTACCTGTCTTGCCTCAAATATTTCCGAGTCCGACCCATATTTTTAATTTCTTCAAACGCAAAACAAATAAGAGGCTACAATTAAGGCTTCTCCCACAAAAAAAAGGAATTTAAATTAAAAAAGCCGGGGGCTTATTATTGCGATGAGTAATGTGAGGAAGTTGCATATGCAACGAATGCTACCAAAATAAAAGTACTCTCTCTGTTCTAAAATATAATCATTTTTAAGTTTAGTCAAAGTCAAATTCTTATTATTTTGATCACTAATAGTTTATAACTAAATATATTTATCATATAAAAATTATAGTTTTTTGAATTCATCATAAAATAAGCTTTCATAAAAAATATATTTTAATTAGAAATTATATAATTTGCTAAATATTATTAAATAAAAGTTAAAAGAGTTTAACCTTATCCAAACCTAGAAACACTTATATTTTAAAACGAATGTAATATTTGTTTAACAAGGAGCATATTTCTCGGTCGCTCACCGGCCCTTCCACATGCAGACAGCTACCATGGTTCTACCGTACACCATATCAGCCTCTCTTTTAAGGGTAAATTCCTTACTAACCATCCAAAAAAGTTGTAGTTGTCGTACCTCATTTTTGGGACACTCCATAAATCATATATCAGTCTCTAGATCAGTAGCTGATATCATCAAACACAACATAATGTAAATCAAAAGCATACTTCGAATTAGGATAATATACCTGAGGGGGAAACCTTCAGCGGAAAACCGGCGAGGATTGCTACCATCCAAGGCGGATAACACACTAGAGAGGAAGCAATCAACGAAAACCATGGCCCAAAGACACAAGCAAACTCGAGAAGCAAAACTAAACCAACACGACGTGGTCTTCTACAAAGTCTTCTCTGACTAAAACCACAATTGCAAACGAATGAGTACGTAAGGTACTCAGCAAGCCGTAACATTAGGCAAAGGTATATATAGATGCATATTTGGTTGTAGCAAAGATGAGGCTATAGGGTTCACTTTTGCGAAAGGCAGTTTTATGCAGGGTTTACTAAAGATTGCGAAAGGCAATTTTATGCAGGGTTTACTAAAGAAGCTTTAAAAAGGAGGTCAAACTTTTAGTGTCTATATTTTAGCAGGTTGGTCCTGGGGAGATATTCTTCAATCCCTCAGTATCCAAATTTTAGTCAGGCCTTCCGGCACACAGCCATAACAGCCCAAGCTCACAGCCTTCACTTTCTAAAACACGGGCTGCTACACCCACTCACACCAATCAAAGATGATCATGAAAACTAATCATTGAGAACCCAAGATATTAGTGTGCCAATACCATGACGACGGCCATTTCAGAAGGGTTTATACACTCTGCAGAGGTTGTGCACTTTTTCCACAGGCTATGTACTCTTAGCTAAGGAGTGACATAACGTTCGACCCATCAAACCTAAGTTTCTCATAGATTCCGCCCAAGAGTCCAGTGGCTATCCCTTAGGGTTTTTCAGGCTCCGATGACGCGATTAATACTTTTTCGGAGCCGGATCGTGGGTTAATTTCATCCACGTCTTCTCTTGGTCCTCTTGTCACTGGGTGATCACGTAAACCAGGGGCTTTATCCATAGAAAAATACGGTCCCACGACGCGAGCTATCACTTCTATCGAGGGCCAGACCGCGAGCAACTCGCGTCCACTTCCTGGTGATTCAAATGCGTCCACTCGCGTCTACTGACCTCCTATGTGACATCCCAAATTTTAGAACAAGTTTAAAAATGCGTAATTCAAAATTTTTCTAACTTTCACCCTAACATTTTTCCTTTCACTTCTCACCTCTTCTTTTCGTTCCTGTTTCAAATGGCAAAACCTCATTAAATTAAAACATATCTAAATTGAAGATTTCAAAATATTAAAATTTGAGGTGTGGCAAGTGAGTGAGCCCTTTTTGTTTTCTTCTTTCTTTCCGTTTATTTTCTTGTGTTCTTTTGAATTTCAAACTTATTTCAATCCTTTAATTTCTAAATCCGAGAAACTTCTCTGAAATTGAAATTCATTCAACTCCTTCGAAACCAATACTTGTGAATTCCTATCTTATTGAATTCCTTGAATTTCAAACCCGCCTAATTCTCTTGAGACTTATTTACTTCATTCAAATTAATTTACCCCATTCAAATAGCCATTTATCCTCCGAATTTCATAGAATAAAATCTATTCAGAATTTGAAGATGATCCCAAAACGAAAGTTGTTCATCCTGAAAAGTTCTTCAACCCTGCAAAATTTCACATTCATCAGAGCTGGGGAAGTTGATCTTTTGGGAGAAAAACAGAAGACTATCGCTGAAATTCGGGAAAATCTGAAAATGGAAAAATTCGGCGGGCCCACTTGCCAGGGACCTTCTCCTTGCTCCCCTGTCTTCTTCCTCGGCGCGCCTGGCCAGCGCAACAGCATGCGCGGCGCCACGCGCCCTGCCGTGCTGCCACGCGCCCTTCGCCCTGCCACATCTTCCTCTCCGCGTTTGCTTCATCCTCGCATTGGACTCAAAACCTCGCGTCGTTTCACTTCGCCACCCCCTGTCCCGAGCCGAGTCGCCGCCGCGCGCCAGGGTCCATCGTCGCCGGCACGCTGCGGAACCTGGCCGGCCGTCCCGAGCCGACGAGCAGCATCAGTGCGACCTCGCTTACCACCGAAGCTCATCAATTTGGACGGCACCACACCGGAGCGACGCCCCGCCGAGGCTCGCCGTCGAGCTGTGGCCGCCTCTGTCGCTGCCCCCTGTGGTGCCTCTCCTCCCTATCCGAGTCCACGACAAGCTTCACGGCACCGCCCTGCCTCTCCTGCATCGAAATTCCGAGCCGCCACGGCCGCTCTACGAGCTGGCGCCGTCCGCCGTCGCCATGCTCTGCCTCTGCCCTGCCGTCCACATTCGCCGCCTGCCTCTCCACGGTCGGCCTCCTGCGAATACTCTCCGGCATGCCTGAGCCCTCACAGAGGTACCACGCGCCGCCCTCTCGTTCCTCCGCCCGAGCTCAAGGCCGCCTCGGCTTCCTAGAGAGCATGGTGAGGCTCAGCGCACCGCCTTGCCCTCCCCCTCTCGCCCAGAGCCCAGCTCCCCGATCGGCCAGCTGCCTAGACACCGCCGTGATCCACGGTAGAGCTCGTGGACCTGCCCTCTGCCATGGTCCATAGGCCGTGAACCCAGCTCACCACTCTTCAAAATGGTTCTATCCTCACGGTAGAAACCCATTTTTACAGAAAAGCCCTCCGAGTTCATCTACTTAAACACCTGAGCCCAATTTACTTCCGAAGAAGTCCCTGGAAGTCCAATTTTCTCGCATATCAGTCCCTGCCGCATTCCACATGGTAATGACCCCTTTATAGAAAGCTGCCCAATTTCAAGTTAGTTACGGTATAGTCTTATTCGTTTTTACGTCAAGACCCTTGCTCATTTTCGGTAATTACAGCATTGACCACTTGTCCATGAAAAACTCCGAACTTTTCTGTGAACCTCGAACTTTCCTGTGAACCCCAAACTTACCTGTGAACCCCGAACTTTCTCGTGATCCCCAAATTTTCGTGATTCTCGAACTTTCCCGTGAACCCCAGACTTTTCGTGATCCTTGAACTTTTCGTGATCCCCGAACATTCCCGTGAACCCTGAACTTAACGTGAACCCCGAACTTTCCCGTGATCCCCAAATTTCTGTGATCCCCGAACTTCCCGTGAACCCCAGACTTTCCGTGATCCCCGAACTTTCTGTGAACCCCGAACTTTCACAAAACCATAAACTTTCACTCTCACGTGTTCACAAATCTCCGAACTTCCACAAAACCACGAACTTTCACCCTCACGTGTCCACGAATCCCCGAACTCCCACAAAACCACGGACACGTCACAGTTCACGTGTCCACGGACACGGTCATAGTCCACGTGTCCACGGACACGATTACAGCTCATATATTCACGTGTCCATGAACACGTCACAGAACTCTATGTCCACGGAGAAATCCTCAATTCTGGACATGCAGGTGTCTAGAGGCTGTGGACACAGGCCAAACCACGTGTTCACATGATTTTTCCTCGATTCTGGACACGCAGGTGTCTAGAGGCCGTGGACACAGGTCGAGCCATATGTCCATGCAACCTTTGCCAGTTTTCGGTCACAGACTAGCTGGCAACATCACCATGAAGTTCGTCCCCTGTTTCACGCCTGCACACACACACCCGACAACTGTGGACATATGTCGGGTAGCGTGTCCACAGGGGAGATTTCCTGTTTTCCATCGTGAACACCTTGTTCGTCTCACCACCGCTACACCTTAACTAAGTTTTCAGTGATCTTAGTGCCATTGGAACCATTATCTCAAGCTCCATCACATCGAATCATCCAAACCTTAGCTAACCTCCGGTCTTGCCGATTCGCTTCTATAGTAAGTTCTTCGCCGAGTTTAATCGTGTTCCTTCTTCTGTTTTATCGTTGTTAGTGCAAGTCTTGTCGGGATTACGTACCCCGGGTACCCAACAGATCGCTCTCCGACGGGTGAAAGTCGGGGGTCGGGCGGCACGGGTTCCGACCCCTCAGCGACGACCCACGGCGGCCATGTCTTGGCCGCGTAGGGGCGCGAAGACCCCGACCTCCGGAGATCGACCCTCGGAGGCGACCCTTAGGAGGTAGGTACCGCGTTATGATACATTTACTCTGATGACCGGCTGCCATCCGTCCCGACGGGACAGGGCGAGATTCACCACGGCGACACTCCAGCAGAAAGCTGTGACGGCTGCCAGACACGACGGGACAGCACTGTAGCCGGCGCAGTGGCGCCGCACGAGCATCATTGTACCCGTCGCAGCGCACGACGTGACGGGTCATGACCACGCCTGGACGGAACGAAATGATGGCGACAACGACGGAAGGGCCCACCTGTCGGCGAGACGGCAGGATCTCGTAGGGCCCATTACCTGTAACCCTAGGGCCCCCCTCCTATATAAAAAGAGATCCGAGGAACGATAGAGACAACGGTCGAACACCACCACAAGCAACAGCCACAGACACACGAAACACAAACTTGAACTCCCTCAGAACCCGAGGATCCTTGCACCTTTCCGAGCAAGCACCCCCATTCACCACGTTCTCGGTCCTCCCGCGAAGAGAGGATCCCGTCTTGTGACACAATTCTTGAGATAATCCGTTCCTTGGACGTAGGGTATTACACCGCTCGGGTGGCCCGAACCAGGTAAAAATCCCTTCGAGTCTTCCTCAGACCGGGCCCTTCAGAGTCTGAAGGCACACCACCCCCGCGATCGTATATTCACTGTGTCGGTGATCAGAACGCCGACAAGTCTTTAGTTATAATGCATTCTAAGCATAGATTTATACTAGCTAAGGCACGTCACAGTATAGCATAACCCCATTATTTAGCACACCTTAGTATGCGCACCCATGTTAGCACTAATTAATCTAGTCTAAGGTTAGAATCATATGATTAATAGTTAAATACAAATAGCTAAACATTAGAAAGTAAATGATTACTTAGATGGCAGCCTATAAGCATTCTGTCTTGCATTCATCCACACATGTACCACTTGCTAGTTTTAAAAGTTTAACTATATACATTAAACTAGGTAATTGATCATTAATTACCTAAAGTAAAACACTCAGGTGGGTACAAACTAGATAGTTAATGATGATAGCATGCCCATCACCGCACCAAAAGTAATACCATATATTTAGCGTAGGAGTTCAATGGTACAGTAGAATCAAGAAATATTCACTAGAAAGCCCGTGCGATATATTGACATACACTAGTGCACGTGCCACCTATTAGCACAAACGATATGATTATTTAGTTAAAAGCTCTAAATTAAGGTATGCACAAAATGACAAGCTACACAGCGTGTTCCCGCTCGTACTAGTGAAAATGCATGTTAACCCTTCACCGAACCTCACTCTAAGTCAATAGACACCGCAACATACCTGACTTGCCCTAAGTTTTCCTCGCGGTGTTATCTGGTTCTTAGTTGGAGTTCTTTGGATTTTATCGCTCCTTCTTGAGTTGTGTTTCTTTCGCAATAGTTTTATTAGGCTTTTCCTTCGCGTAGATAACGTTGAGTGTAAGGAAGAGTCAAGCCTCAAGAGGGACCAGAAGGTCTACGTATGAAGAGAAGCTCGTAGATTGGGCGCGAAGCCAGAGACTGAAGATTGAGATCTTGAAGAAGAAGCCTTCAACCTCAAGCTTGAAGATTAAGGAGTTTGCAGGCAAGCTTTAACCTCATATTGAACCTATAATTTGCTAATGCTCCTATAGTGTCTATTTATTCTGCTATGCATGATATTTTGGTTTAAAACATTGTGTTAGTAATAATCCTACTTGTTCCTAGGTATTTATATTTATGTCAGTAACTTGCTGTATATATATGAATACCTTCTTTGAAAACCATTGACGAAGTGTCCTTGATAACCATAGAGATTTCGTTCCTAAATAGTGTTACAGAACGGATATTATCTTGTATTAGATCTGCTTAGGACCCCAATTACGGTGCTCGACACCGCCGCACCATATACCGTTAATTTGCAAAATGAGTTGAAAAAGTTTGGTGGTGTGAGTACAAATAAAAGGGGGCGGGATTAGAACAACTGGTGCTAGGTGAAGAGGGGATGTTTCTGGCCGAGGGGTAGGGTTCACCTGAGGTGATGGTGATAAATGTATAGGCTTCACTGTGGTCCACCTGCCGTGGACGAGACCGCCACCCCTGCCATATAAGGACCGGTTCGTTAGCCCTCGACTTGGTAATTTCCGTGCAACCACAGAACCTGTACATTTTGGGCAGAACTTATTCTCTCTACGTATTCTTTTCACATCGAACCATTGGGGGTCGGTAGTGAAGACACAAGGGAACAGGAGAAGGGCGTGAGATAACTCGCTGCCTGGCCTTCGACGGTAATTGCCCGCGTCACAGGAGCGTAAGCCTGCGGATATAGCCCCTGGTTTGGTACTACCCGGGAATTGGAGGGGACCAGGAAAAGGCGTGAATGTAGTGGATATTCACGACCCGGCTCCGAGAATGTACCGACGCGTCATCGATGGCCTGAAAAACCCCGAGGGATGGCCCCTGTTTGCACCTTGCGTGGAATCTGTAGAAAACTACATAGATGTGGAATAAGCGTTATGCAACTCTAATGATCAGGAGTAGCATAACCTGTGGGTACAGTGTACAACCTCTGCAGAGTTAAAAATCCTTCCGGATAGGCTGTTGTCACGGTATTGATATGCTATTGTTCGGGCGCCCTATGATTAGATTTTCTATACTGCCTTGAAGTGTGAGTGGGTGTAGCCACCCGTGCTTTGGAAAGTGTCTGGAGGGGATAGTGGAGGCCCTTCTAGTTAAAAATAAGGGAACTGGCGAGAACGGTTTGTACTCCCCCAGGTCCAACTTATTAATATATGGACAATAAATGCTTTCACTCCCTTTTGAAATCTTCTGTAGTAAACCTTGGATAAAATTGTTTTTTTGCAACATGGACCTTGCTGCCTCATCCTTGCTACAACCAATGTGCATCTGTATTTATACCTTTGCTTAGTGTTGGAGCTTGCTGAGTACCTTATGTACTCACCTGCCTGCATTTGTGGTTTTAAGCAGTGAGGATTACGTAGATATTGTGTTGGTTTCGTTCTGCTTTCCAAGTCTGCTTGTAGATTTGGGCCCTAGTGTTCGCTGCCTGCTCTGCTTTTAGTTGGTCAACCGGTGTAGGATCGTAGAGATCCTCATGGTGTGGCCACTAAAAGTTCTATCTCAGGTTAGTTTTCCTTTCGAAGTATGCTTTTGATATACATTCTGTTGTGTTGTGCGTATCAGCTACTGATCCAGGGACTGATACGTGTATCACAGTGCATCTCAGAAACGGGGTGCGCGACATCCTAGCGGCTCGATATGATAACCTTAGGCGACAAATCGAGTCCTGCCCAGGTTCTGTGGTTGCACGAAATCACTAAGTTGAGCATCCAACGAACCGATCCTTATATGGCAGGGGCGATGCGCTCGTCCACGGCAGGTGCCACATCGAAGAGTAATACCTATCACCATCACCTTTCATGAGCCTCGCCCCACAGCCAGAGCCACCCTTCTTCACCTAATCACAAATTGCACTAACACTCATCCCACTTTATTTGTACTCATACCACCAAACTCTATTTTACGCATTTTGTAAACTAATAGTGTAAGGTGTGGTGATGTCGAACAATCACGAGGGGGTCCTAAGCATACTAGTAATCAAGGCAACTTTCCGGTCATTAAAATAATTAATGACAGAATTTCTATGTTGAACAAGGATGCGTCGGGTAATCAAGGCATTTAGTAGTATTAATGACAAGTAACTGACATAAATATACTAGCAACATAGGTTTAATAACTAAGCAATGGTTTTAACATAAGTAAAATAACATGCAAGCATTCAACATCTGGGCTCTAATAGGTGCATTGCAAAATATAGGATAAATATGATCAAAGATGTTAGAGCTTGCCTGCAACCTCTCATAGCTTAATCTTCGAAGTTTCGGGTCTTCAAGCTTCTCTTTGAAGTCCAAGTCTCGAATCTCCGGCTTGATGTCGATGTCTTTAGCTTTTCTCACGATTAGTCCTTCTAGCTCATCTTCGGTCTCTAGGACTCAGCGTCATCTACGCGGTAAAACACGCCTAATAAAACTACCGCAAAAGAAAGAAAACTCGAGAGGAACCAAATAAGATCGAATAAACTTCAGAGGCGAACCAATTAATCTCGAAGGAAAACCGATGATGAGAATGCATGCATGTGGTGGTTTGTCACATTACAACGTTATTTATGTAGGGCTTTTTCTTAGATAATGCGAGGATTTGTCTAGGCTCATTTTAGTTAGTGCTTAGCAATTACATGGGTAAGCTATGTGGCGTATACATTGCTAAATGTTTGCAGCACTAGTGCCTTTATACGGACATGAACTCGTACAAGGCAAGTATTGTGAGCGTGCTCGGCGAAGGTGTGTCATTTTGTGTAATACTATAGAACTATTCACTATAGTTTGCAGTTTAGATTTATTTAAGCTAACTATATTTAGTGCTTGAGGATTCAAGTGGGTGTGTAGGGCGTGTTCCCATATTACGGACTCATGAACGAGTGTCCGTATACGTCGGGCACTTGCACTTCCTAGTGATTTGTGTGTGTGCTAAACTTTTAGTATTTCATGTGATGTAGCTGTCTTGGGTGTATCTCATGATAGGCACGTGTAGGTGTATCTACGTGGTTGCATGGTAAACAAGGAATAATCATGCCCTCCAAGTGTGCATGCTTGCGCATGAGCTGATGGGCATCGGTATGGTGTATTATCAATTAATTACTTATCTTCTAGTATGCAAGGGTTTCCTAATAATTAGATCTATTATTTGACTTTACCTTACATCTTTTAAGCTATTAAAGCTAACAAGTGAATAGTTTATTATTCCATGCATATGCAAGATATAGGTAGCAGTGTCTAAATGTACAAGTGTATGGCCTCGGGCAACACTAGTACGTATGCATGTGGGACATTTGCACACGGATAGTTGCCGATAAATGGATCGCATAGTGTGCTTATTGCATGATGTAGTTTATTGCACAAAGGTTAGATGCATGGTGGGTTTTTTATTAATTACTTAATTCTTTATATGCTTTTTCAACTACGAGACACTAAGCACGGAGTGCACGTGAGGGGTGTCCTAAACTGGCATAAATTTCGACTAGGTTATGGTGTGCCATCTTCTATTTATTCAATAATCTATATGCATGATATTACTAGTAATTAGCAATTACTTATTTAATTTCCCACTATTCGTAGTCGTGTCGTAGTGATTACTAATAATTAATTAATTACTAAATTCTATTATTGCAAATAAACTACTAAAGCTTTATATGTGGCATAGGTACTATTACATGTGAATGTAAGGTAAGATGCAAAAGTGTGCTATTAATTACTTAATTTCTAAAAGCGTATGATTATTAACAATTTTTAACTAATTACTTATTTCCTATATTTATAATTAGACAGCTAAATCTCATATATGCCACATATATTAATGCATGCGAATGCATGGTAGGATGCTTATGCACACTTTTACTATCTTCTTACTTTCTAAAATAAACTATGTAGCTAATCTAGTATTTAGCTATATTAAGTATAATTCAAATATTAAACTAATAATTACATAGGGCTAGTTTGGACATATGTACTATTGCATTTTAATAGAAACTATGCTTGAAATAAGTCATAATCAAATACTTGAAATAAAAACCAATAAAACTAATAAATGAAAACGAATTAAAGATACGATAAAACTTACCATTAATAAAAACCAGCTTTATTGGGGAGTAACTGAAGTTTGAATGATTTGATGAAGTGGGGCTCGGAATAACGATTCCAACGGTATAAGAATCGTTGAAAACGGAGTTAGGATGAAGGAATTATGGCAATTTGAAGTATATAGAAGCTCCAGGGACCTCACTGTTATAAAAAAATGCCACTGGGACCTATCTGTGAATAGGCAGAAAGTTACAGGGGCCTATCCATAAAACAGCGAGGCTGGAGGATAAAATGTTGGGCTAAAATATTATTAGCAGAAATATCTGGGGGTTTACCGCAAAACTATATGGGCTAGAATATTATATTTGGAATTACAGGGGCTTAGATGCAAAGAGGTAAATTTCTGAGATTTAGAAGAATTATTTTCGTTCTGATAAACTCGTGAAAAAGGTTCACGGATCCAGTGGACCAAGGGCCGTCTGCGGTCCACAGGTCCACGCTGGACCGAAAGGTTTGGACCCGTTGGATCGGATCTTGGCGGATGAGATTTTAATAGGACGATGGGGTAGCGTGATTTGATCTGGACCCTTGATCCTTTGGTGGACGGTTAGGATTTTAAAATAGAGAGGTTAAGACGGGATTTAATCTGGGACGTCCGTTTCGGAACGGAGGGCAGGGGCTCGCCCGCGCCGTGCGCGGCTGCCAGAGGCGACGGGGACGGCGGCGCCATGGCCGGCGCGCCGGCGGGGGAGGAGCTCCGGCGCTGGGGTGGCCCAAACACGACGGTAACCGGACTAATGAAAGAGGAGCTCGCGACGGAGCCACTTGAGGCGCGGCGATGCTCGGTGCTAGGGCGCAGGCGCGGTGGTGACGGCTCAAAATGATGGGGATCCGGAGCAGGGGTTCTTGGTGGTGCTATTTGCGCAGGGAATGGCCGCTGAGGAGCTCCCACGGCTGCTAATTTGGTGGTGGCGCCGGTGGTTGCCGGAATTGGGGAAGAAGCGGAAAACGCGAAATTGGGGCCAGAGGAGTAGAGGTGTACGGTGCCTTTTATAGCCGGCAGCTTGGTCGCTGAGGGTGGTGGTCGCCTGGCACCGTAACGACGTGAGCGGCGTCGAGGTTTCAATGCGAGGCGTTGGGACGCGGCGTGGCAGCGAGAGCAGCAGCTCTGCGAGGTGACGGCGGGCGCACCAACGCGCCGCAGTGGTGGTGGTGGTGATTGGCCGAGCGGCGCGAGGCTGACGCAAGGGAAGCAAGGAGCGGGATTTCGGCGAGCCTTGGTCGGCGCACGTCGCGAAGCAAACGGCGAGGATTGGCGGAGTGACTCGCGCCCGCGTCAGCAAACGAGCGGCGTGATGATGATGTCGGCCGGCAGAGGAGTGATGGCGAGGGGAGGCAAGGGCAGGCGCGACCATTGGCGGGGCTGCGCGGCGCGTCGCGACGCGAGGAAGAAAACCGGGGGAGGAAGAAGAAGGGAGCAGCACGGGCTGGGCTGAGCTGGGCTGCAGGAAAGAAATGAGGAGTGACCCGTTCGGGAGAAAGAGAGGGGAAGCAGGCCGGGCCGAGGGAAGGGAAATGAAGAAGGGCGGCCCACTGCGAGATTTGGAAATTTTGATTTGAATTGAATTCAAAGGATTTGAATTGAACTCGATGGAATTGATCTGATTTAAAAGCCAAAATTCGAGGAAACACAAAACAATAAAAAGGAGGGGAAAAGAAAAGGAGTCAACCACTTGTCACACTCCAAGTTTTAATATTTATGAAATTTCAATTTAGCTAGTTTAATTAAATGTGACTTTTATCTTTTGAAACAAAAGAAGAGAGAGAAGAAAAAAAATTTAGACTGTTTTGTTGGAATAATTTGAATTTCGCATTTTTAATTTATGGCCAAAAATTCGGGTGTCACAGTAGGTCTTTATCAGCCACTCAAATTTTTTGAATTTTCTTATCAACCACTACTGTTATCTTTCTTTCTTTATTCGTCACTCCTATATATTTGTGTCTTTGAAATAAATCTTTCAGACTTTTTTTTAATTTTTTCTAAATTTTATCATTACTTATTTTAGTGGATATTATTTGGTTTTGGGGCATCTAAAATTTCACAAGGAAAAAATTTTACTTACAATTCAAATATTAAAATTTAATCTGAACTATTTTATTTCCTTTTAACTTTGTGAGTCATAATGTGAATTTGTGAGATAAAATTGATTTCTATAATATTCACTAAAATAGGTAATGATAAAACTTAGTAAAACAATGATTGAGGGGCAAGCAAGTTTTTTTCAAGCCTCTAAATATATAACAGTGGCGAATAAAAAAAATTTAATATTAGTAATTGATAAAAGAATTGAAAATTTTGAATAGCTAATAAAAAATCAAAAAAATTTTGATGGCTGATAAAGAATTAACCCCTCTTTTAAATTGAACAGCCGACGTGTTTCTCATGGAACAATGGACCTAGTCGAGTCTTTGGTCTGGCCGGAGAGCATCTTCCATTAAACACCTGGCCGGAGAGAGCATCTTTTATTTTTTTTTAAAAAAAAAAGAGGCGTGCCTTTTCATCATTAAGTAGGAGAAGAAATTCACAAATTAGTACAAATCAACTCGTGCACCATATGCAGTTGAAACCCACACGCTCTAATTCTCAGGGCAATGTCACATCTCAGCGCTGATACTTAGATCATTTAAAGGCTATCAGATACTAATCCTTGCTTCACAAAATACTTTACTAGAGCGGCTATTATTTAATTACTAAAGCCATAGCAATGTTAACTCCATTGTATAAGTAGGAAAACAGAAACCGTGGCAAAAAAAAATGTCAACGAGCTGCAACTAATATGTGACGATCACATATTTCTTAATTAGTGAAGCAGCAAACAAGTAACCGGACAAACGTAATTCATAATTGGACAATTAGCCCTCCTTTGCAACGCAGGATTTTCGTACAAATTTTATATAAATCGGTTCAATTTTACAGAAAAAACGCAAGAAACAGAAAAAAATTTCGTGTTCCAAAAGAGACATTACAGTTCATATTTAAGGAAACTCGCTCTGTAGCAGATTTAAATGGTTAAATTCATGGTATAGTAACCAAAGCGCAGCGCTCTGAACTCACAAATCCAAACCAGGATGTTAGAATACCTAAATTGCAGTAATGTGCTCTCACGCACACGGCACCAACGTTCATCATCTCACTGATTACTTAATGTGCTGACATGTGCGAAACCTGCAAGCTGCATGTGTTAATTCTTCCAATCATACGTCGGAAAAAAAAACATCTTAAGGAGTACTTTATTCCATGGCTTACTAGTGGGTATAGTAACAATTGAAAAGAGGTCGCTTCACACGTAAACTTTACAAGGGCGTCTGTCGCAATCTAATGAAGTTGCTGTGGCAGAACTGAAACTTCATAGCAGTGTCCAACTCGCTAGCTGCGTGTGCCGTTATGTCATGTGGCTTGATTTTAACAGCATGGTCTCCACAGAGACTCCCGGTCCAAGTCCCAGCATCACCCCCATTCCGCACTCCTGCCGCCGCCGGAGCTCATCGAGCACGAAGATCACTGCCGGCCCGGACAAGTTGCCGTACTCGCTCAACACCCTTCGGCTCGCTGTCAGCTTCCCGGGCTCCAACCGGAGCCCCGCCTCGACGCTGTCCAAGACCGCGCGTCCGCCGGGATGCACAGCCCAGAAGAGATCGTTCCAGCCGCCTGAAAGGCCGAGCGGCCCGAGCACGTCATCCATGCACCGCTCGATATTGTCGCGTACCAGCGACGGCATCTCTTTGGAAGGGTGGAAGAGGAGCCCGTCGTCGCGGAGCCGGCCGGCGGCGGGGTGCTCGGTCTCCGGTATCACGGTCTGAGACGCGGATACCATTTCGAAGATCGGGCGTTCATCGGATCCCTGATCGGCGTCCGCGCCGACGACGACGGCGCCCCCGCCGTCCCCGAACATGGACTGCATGACGAGCGTGCCGACGTCGGCCTCGCACGGCGCGCGGAACATGATGAGCGTGAGCTCGGCGCAGGCCACGAGGACGCGCCCGCCGCGGTTGTTCTCGGCGAGGTCCTTGGCGACGCGCAGCGCCGCAGAGCCGCTGGAGCAGCCGTTCATGTAGAGCATGGTGCGGCGCACGGAGGGCCGGAGGCCGAGCAGGGAGGCGAGGCGGTAGTCGGCGCCGGGCATGTGGGAGCCGGAGTAGGTGGCGACGACGAGGTGGGTGATGTCCGTGGCCGGGCGGCCCCACTCCGCGATCGCTTTCCTCGCCGCCGCCGCCGTGAGCTCGGGGACGGCGGCGGCCGCGATGTCCAGCCGTGCATCCAGGGACGGCGCGGCGCGGTCGAGGAATTCCGGGTGGCCGTTGAGCAGCTCCTCGTCGTGGTGGAAGTAGCGCTTCTTGATCGCCGACTTATGACCTGATACATCAGTAGAGCAGCCATATTAGCCATGATCAGCACCTGTCTCTCGCACCGAAGCGTCACGCACGCATGAATCATGATGCTCTGGCGTTACGTACAGATCTTCTTGAGCTTGGCTTTGAGGTCAGCGAGGTGCTCGCTCTTGGTGACGCGGAAGTAGTAGTCGGCATAGTCCTCCTGCAGCACGCAGTTCGCCGGGTTCGCCGTACCGATGCCGAGCACGGAGGCCAGACTGTCCGCGCGTTGTCGCGCCTGCCGGGCCTTGCTTACGGCGGTTGCCGAGCTCAACACGTGGCTCCCGAGCAACGACGACATATCGCTGATGACAGTCGATGTTAGCTAGGTGATGGCGCAAAAGCTATTGTTTCCGCGATCTAGTAGTAGTAGCTAGCTATGCTGAGATCATATGACCATGCATCTGATGTCCACGTCCGTGCAAGAAGTTATATAGAACAATTGGAGATACGAATTGCATGATATAGGCAAATAAAATAAATCCTGGTGTCACCCGGGAGTCCTCCGCCTTATTGCTGTTAAATTTTCTTGAGCAAATTACTTATTTCTCTCTGTTTTGAGAAGCTATATCTGATTTGTTCTTAAAAGTTTCTACTCTCTTTATTCTATAACTCTATCTCTTTTATCCTCCTTTTTCTTATTTTTTGAATATGTGAACAACTTTACCCTTAACAAGCTATCACTTATTTAGCTCTAAATTAAATAAATAAACAAAAAGTTTATTTATGTTTTTGTTTCAAATTATTAATTAATCAAGAGCTAGGATATTATGAATAATATAATAATATAAAAACATAAGTATGCAACAACGTTAATTTTACATATTATTATATTATTTTGAATGACATTATAAATGTATTAAGTTATTTTCTATAATGTGTAAAATTAATGTTGTTGTGTATTTATGTTCTTATATTATTATATTATTCATATTATCTTGACTTTTGATTAACTATTAATCTGAAAAAACATAATTAACTTTTTTCTTCATTTATTTAATTTGAGGTAAATAAGACATAGCTTGTTAAGGGTAAAATTGTCCACAAATAAAAAAAATGAAAAAATGGGATAAAAGGGATAGAGTTTTAGAATTCGGGTATATATGAAAAGTAAAAACTTTTAGGGATAAATAAAGGATAGCTTTCTAAAATAGGGGAAAATAAGTAATTTGCTCAATTTTCTTAGTTATGCGAAAATATTTATACACTTTCAGGACCCATTGGATTGTGGGATAAAAAACAAGAATCCTACATTCTTTTGTCCGTTTTCACCTCTACATACTACTTGCCTCGCGCTTGAATTTGCGTTATAAAAGGACTTGCAAATTACCAAATACTCTGATCTTTTGTCCGTTGCATTTAGGGCAAGACATTTAGTTCTTAGAAAAACTATGCAATTTTAAGTTCATCAATAAATAAAGGATATGTCTAGCTAACTAGTGTTACTCACCCCGGCTTTGGATGCACCTTTTCTTCTTTTTTTAGATCGCCTTTGTTACTAGCTAGCTAAAGGCAAGACGTAATCGGCAGGCTAAGTTGCATCGTCATCACTCAGCAGCAACAACATGCTCTTGTCGAAATACTAGCTAGGACAATTCTTCATGTGACCCGTCTTTCCGGCCATGCCAAGAGCTACAAAGTTAGGTCAGCTTTCTGAATGACCTACACAGGCTGCAGTCAACAGAAATTATAGCGTAATCTAGCGTTCTTTTCTTACAGTTTTATACAACTTGTGCGTGTCAGCATCAAAAGATATACAAGCAGGGGCTGGTACAAGAATAGAATACGCGTGGTGTACAACAAGTGCGAACATGGCGCCACTTGCACTATCGCTCGTCGTATAAACTAGCTCCACGCGACGTTCCGGCAGCAGGCTTCCTCAGCCGTTTCTTACGTCGGAAATAATTGCAACTTGTTCATTGAAGCCGACCTGTATATTATTTGGCCCTCCGAAAAATTGCAACATGCTCCATAGGTAATTCTTGCGAATTTGAATGGCCACCTTCCTCCTAACTATAGATGCATGAATCTGATGGCCTGCTATATGGAGACAAAACGTGTACTAATCCCATGAACAAGAAGCATATTCCATAATTCCAATATGTTTTTTTGAAGAGCCTAGATGAGTTGTACCGGCCGATCGAATAAGGAGCAAAATGTATATACGTACATATTCTCTTCAATATTTCTTTGAGTTCAGTGAGATGCTCGTAGGTTCATTTTACATCTGGGCACACAAATTAAAGAGAAGTGAAAAACATATGATACATAAAATGAGGAGAAGACAGATAGAAAGAGAAATTTATTAAAGAAAAAGTGTGTATTAAAAAGAAAGAAAGATGTATTAAGAAGTATACCTCCGTTTCAAAACATAAGCATTTTTAGGTTTGAATAAACTCAAACTATTTTAATTTTTACTAAACTTAAAAATACTTATATTTTGAAACAGAGGAATATATTAAAAAAATAAAATTTAAATGTTGAAATGACTTATAAAAGTGAATAGAGTGAGTATAACCAATGGATCGCCGGCTTATTTTTTTTTGAAACGTGGATCGCCGGCGTAAGTAGTAATAAATCGGTGAAATGCTGACGGCATTGGAAGAAATCATCAATGACGTCACCAGCCCGTTCGTTGACAGAACACTGTACTTGTACATGGTGCATCAAGTAGATAATTTAGACGAGAGTTGCCGTCTACGTCGTCTTATGCCGACCTGTACGTGCACGTCATTAAGCATTCCAAGTTGCCATGTCGCGCCAATCGACGGAATCTAGCAGCTGCTTATGGGTGGGGGCAACCGGATCGGCCCAGGCTAGAATCCAACTAGGACTGACCTTAATTTACTGTTAGATCGAGCCATGACAACGATCAAGTTGCCGCCGGCGATCTAGCTAGGTGATGTCACACGTTAGAGAGAATGATGTCAGGCACGCACCGTTCTGAAGCAGGTCGATCGAGGCCTCGCCAGTATCTATGGGCGCGCC
>BCLH01002639.1:4417-45150 GCA_001602315.1 Zoysia pacifica
CATAGCCAATACCGTTCATGACATGAGGGCGTCTTATGTTCAAATATGCACTTCTTGCATATTCAACTTTCTTACCGTCAAGCTCTTGCTTTTTTTGATGAACTTGCCCTTGATCTTTCAAGTTATGAATCAATTTGACATTAGTAGCACAAGCTTCAAGATCAATATTTTTACATCTAGCACAATGTTTAGAAGCTTTAGTTGAGCTAAGTGCATCTTTAGGTTTAGAGTTAGACCGAAGAGTATCAAATTGCACTTCAATGTCTTTATGGACCTTTTTTAAGACATCATAGTCTCCTTGAAGAGCACCATTTGAACTCTTAAGACTTTTACAAGTCTTTTTGCATGAAGCAAGTTGTTGATCTAACTCTTCATTTTTATTCTTTTCTACAGTTAGAAAATCTCAAGCTCAAGATTTCTCTTCTTTTCAAGAATAGGTAAGTTGATTCTCAAAAATCTCATCCATCTCAATTATTTGATCTATAAGCATTTTGATTTTAATGATAGCATTTTTACTTAAGCCTTTAAGCAAGGCCTCATCATCACTATCACTTTTTAAGTTCTCATCACTATTAACATATTTATGAGGAAGGTTGGATTTGATTTTTACCTTACACTTGCCCTCCTTTGCCATCAAGCATGTGTGCTTTTGCTCTTTTTGATGTTGATGAAGAGAGACTTGCTTGATGAAGATTCTTTGATGGCAAATGTAACAATGCTTTCATCATCCGAATCAGAACTCTCCTCATTTGAGTTCTATTCCATTCCTAAATAGGCTTCACCAATGTACTTCTTCTTTGAAATTTTGTTGTCCTTGTTGAAGTACTTCTCCTTTTTTTTGTTACCATCATCTTCTTTCTTCTCATGTGGGCAATTAACAATAAAGTGCCTATACTTCCCACAATTGCAGCAAACTATTTTACCTCTTATCTTGGCCTTATCTTTTCTTTTATCATCACGGTAATTGCGCTCCTTTCTCATGAACTTCTTGAATCTTTTGACAAAGAGAGCCATGCCTTCATCATCAAGGTTGGAGCTTTCATCTTTATCACTTGAGCTCTCTTCAACTATTTTTTTTTGCATTTGCTCTTTTTGCAAGCCTTGAGGGCTATGTCTTGATTCCTTGAGCTTGAGGTGCTGTTTGACAAACTCTTTACATATTGAGCTTACTTCTCATCATCTCATGATCTCACGAATTAGTGTACACAAAGTTGTGTTTCTAACCGTGTAAACCCTAATTATCTTCTTGATAACCTCATGATCACTCCAATTTTTGCTTCTATAGGCTTTAATCTTGTTGACGGGAATCTTGAGCCGGTTGTACATCTCTTGAGGGGTCTCATTGTCTTTCATCATAAATCTTCTCAATTCTCTCTCAATCATTTCAATCTTAGCAATTCTTATGGTCTTAGTGCCTTCATGAGCAACTCGAAGAGTATCCCAAATCTTCTTTGCCGAGTTCAACCGATCAACCTTGATGAACTCTTTTTGATTGAGCAATGAGAGAAGAACCGTCATCGCTTGAGCATTTTGATGAAAATCTTGTTATTGTTTCGAAGTGAGTTCTTCATCGTCATCACTATCCGAATATTCAATACATGTACAAACAATATCTCAAATGCTCGGGTGGAGCGAAAATAAATGATACTTTATGTTGTGTCTCCACTTGGTATAGTTTACCCCATTAAATTGAGGTGGTTTAACAATGGGTAATGACAAGAAGTTTGTGTTAGAATTATGGTGAGAATAATTGAAAAGAGTCTTAGAATTGTCTGTTTTCACTTCCTTCTTTTTTTTTCTCTCTTTGGCCTTCCTCTTGAGGAGTGAGAAGGATTCCACATTACTCTCAATTAAAGAAGAGTGTTCAATCTTTTCGCTTGATTTTTCGCTTGCTTGGCTTGATTCTCTTAGACCCATCATCTTCTCTCCAAGCGGTTAAGCTCCTTTCGAAGAGTTTAGCTCTGATACTAATTGAAAGTTGCCTAAGTGAATAGGCAACCTAAAATAATTTTTGAAAAATCAAACTCAACGAACTGTCAGACCACCAGAGTCTCCGATAATATGCCGAATACTCCAATCACCGGACTGTTCGAAAACTTGCCGAACACTCCGATCAAACAGACACTTAGACAAAATTTGAATCTAAACAAGTTTTAGCGAGTTCTAACAAATTTCATTTGAATCAAAAGACTAGAATATGATATAAGAAGTACATCTAAGCAATTAAACAAGGTAGAAACTAGTGAGCAAGTAGATCGAAGCAAATCTATAAATATGAACAACAACAACAATATGAACTTGCAAGAATGAAAAGAGCACAAAGAGACACAAGATTTTACTCCGAAGTTCGAGTCCACGAAGGATCTCTATGTCTCCGTTGAGAGGTTCACAAAGAACCGGATCTCACTAGATCATTTCTCTCACTCAACCAACCACAAAGGTGAGGTTGAGTTCTCCACTAGCAAATCCCTTTCGAAAAAGGGTAAACAAACTTCTCGGAGCGTCACCACATAAGTTGAAAGCTCCCGAGCACGCCTAGCTGTCTAGGAGCAAAAGCTCCAAGAGTAACAAACTTGAATCGAAACTCAAAAGTGCCGCAAATGCTCAATAAAAGTAGAAGCATTTCTCTCATAATTCCTAGCTCAAATCTTGCAAGCTTAGGCCTTAGAAGGGAGTGAGAGTGTTTTTGAAGCTCAAGAGTGTGTTGTTCAATAGTGAGTCGCCAGCCTGCTCAAAAGGGGCTGAGGGGGTATAAATACCCGGGCTCTAAAAAGTAGCTGTTTTGAACCGCATTCTGACTGACCGGACACTCCGGCACTTTGCCGAACACTCCAGTCCATCAGAGTCTCCGCCAACTTGCCCGATACTTCGGTGAGGCCTCTCGGATTGGCATAGCCTGAGCCACCGGAGTCATCGGCACTGTGCTGGATACTTCGGTGAGCCCTCTCGGGTGTGAGTTGCTAGGCCATCGGAGTCTCCGGCACTTTGTCGGACACTCCGGTGAGCCTTCTCGAGTAAAACCAGTAAGCCTTACCGAAGACTCCAGCAATGTGTCAGATACTTCGGTAAAAGGTCTCGGGTTAGGTCAAGATTTGAATATTTTTGACACTTTGAGACCTCAATTTAAGTCCCCTTGATAGTACGTCATATCTAGACTCAAGAAATGATAAAATCTAGTATTCTTCTATGAGAATTAAGGATCTTCTTTTTCTTTCAATATTCTTTTCTTTTTTTTTTGAAATTTTCCGGTTGTCAATACACTTAACAAATATCATTAGCTCTTTGAATGGTTGGTCATCATCCACCAAAACCTACTAAAGCGCTTAGATGCACTTTCAAGTTTCAGCTGAACAAATTCAGGCAGCTGCTATAGAAGTCATATTGAGTGATGCTGAATTGAGCAATAGTGCAATACGTGTCGACTGGGCAGACCATGGGGCATCACCAAATCTCAGGACTCACTACAAGCCAGTACTTACTAACTCGAGAACAAGTTCACAAGAAAGCATATCGTAATGTGCGATAGTGGAACAGAAATAATGCAGTATGACATGGTATGTGAATTGCAAATGAGGTCACAGGGCTAATTACCTCATGGAACCATCAAAACGATCCTCTGGATTTGTTACCTTGCTGTCACCTGTATCCGCACTGCTTTTAAGTCCCGGCCTGCAATATGAACCAAAAAGACCCCATCAAGAATAAGTTCAGTAACCATGTACTTGATCACTGAGACAAAGTTAACACTAACTCGCAACAGTATGTAGGCATCTCCAAAACTGAACCTGAAGACACACGGCTGGTTTTAGTGAACCACTGCCTGTGCATATGCCTCTAACATTTCTCACTGGTCAGATGGAATACTGGGTATATTCAAGAATGATTTGAATGTGATTAATTATGTGTGGCTTTGGTGTTGCGGTTCAGTTAGTTTCCTAATATAACAGCTGTACAATGTGATGATAAAGAGTGTTTTTTTTTTTGCTAACTCACCATGCACAACCACCCAATTCAGTTGATAAGAGAATCAGATGGCTGCCTGGTTGGTGCCGCATTAGTAATATAGCATCAAGGTGACTACTGGACAGTTACTGCTTGGGGAGACCACCGTATCACTACCTCAGATCCTCAGGCCCTTAGTCCTTCTCACTAGGTAGTTACTAGCCAGTAATTAATGAGTAATAGTATTTGCAATTTTGTGTTAATGCGTGATAGTGAGCAACAGGTAAAGGACAGTAATACTCACGAGATGGTATATAGACAAGGTTAGAGACCGTCTAATACCCTCCAGACTCATGGAACCGAGCCTCTAGTCTGCTACCTTCTTGTTTATCCCTTCCGGTTCAAGATCCCGCCTGCGGTATAAAATAAAGGTTGGCTCGATAGAAAACAAAATTTAGACATCATGAGCTTAATCATCAGACTGAATTCACACTTAACTCCTTACACCACTTAAATATTCACTATTTATTTTCATCTGCTCACGCAGCTCATCTGTCACAACCTGCAGGATATAGCTGAGCTTATCATATCCTAAAACAACAATACCAGATTTTTAAAGTATTATGGAATGCCTTAAGAAGGTAGGATAAATAAACAAATAAAGAATTTTTTTATGAAAATTGCATGCCAAGTAAGCCACTGTTTATTGTCGAACAATTCAGCCTTACGTATTTTACGTTCAGATAACAAGATGATGTAACCATAGCACTGACCTGAAATGTTTGTACTAAAAATAGATTGGTGAACCAATCCAACATGTTTTGACTATAGATTCATATGCAGGGTAACTGTACTCTGAAGTATTAAACTATTAATGGAGCACTGAGTCCACTGAACACTTAGCTCTAATATAATGGTATGGTGTAAGAGACATTTGGGTGTTCATGCTTACTTCGAAGTGTCAGTACTTGGAAAACAATCACAAAATATTAGGTTAAATTTGAAGACAAGGCTGTCCAAAAACTCTTCTTTCACACATTCAGTAATCTGCTGCGACAGAGGTCTTCACCCTGGGATGCACTAATACTAAGGTAGCCATCATAGTTCATGGAACATAACATCAACCCCAGATTTGAGAATTAGGCCACCAATTTCGAGTACAAATTTGCAGGAGATGATGACATATATGTTGATTTTGCTCAAACAACTTCAGGATCACCAAACAAGACAGCATATTGAGCCAAAAAAGAAAGGCCGCATAGACCACACCAGCAGTAATATACACGGTGAACAAGATCCTAAATTATAGTTGAAGAAACTTCATGACAGTTAATTTACTCGTCTGAGGTTTGTTAGACAAACAGACAGAATTGAACTATCTAAATGGATGCTACTAATAACTACTTAACTCTCAAATTCATTGTAGCTGAGTAAAAAGACAATAAACATTCACCTTATATTACTGCTTTACAAATACTGACAATCAACTCGCAGTTACAAAAATGCATGTGCTCATATGTTATAGCTGCTACATGGCAGTCATTGCCCACATCGTGGTGGATGAAACTATAAGAGATAATTCTGTGATAATAATCTAGCAGTGCAGAGGTAGCTCAAATGAAACAACACAAAAGTGGCAAGGGATCACATGAAAATTCTAATTTTTAAGCACAGCAGACAACTACTAGTATGGCAAACAAAAACTTATCAGCATCAGCAGCAGTCGTTTGAAGTTCTGCACTGTATTCTTCATACATTTTTTTCTTCTGAAGAATGGTATCATGAGCTGCCATCCATTTTCAACTGTCTGCCGAGCTCTTCATCAGCTTTCTTCAGGAAAACATCCCAGCCACTCCCCTCACCCCAATCTAGCATGTCATATGGCACCGCTGTCATTAATCCTGGTCTAACTGCACCCTGCTGCATCACCACTCTAAACTCCAGCTCCTCGTATACCCCTTTGTCCTCAAGCTCTTCCCATGTAAACAGCAGGGGTAAGGTGCAGCCACCCCATGGATTGAAATCTATCAGCTTCACCCGCCCATCCTCCCTCACATAAACATCAAATGTATAATTATCTGAAGCAAATTGTGGCATAATCACTTCCTCAAAGAAATCCTCAATCTTTGGCTGAATCTCAGCACTCCACCCAGGGAGTGATGGGTAGTAAGCTGATGGGTCTCTCTGGGACACAGCGACCAGCTTATTCTCCCGGACAAAACAACGGAACTCTGATTCAGGACGGAGCCCTGGGTACCACTTGCGGAGCGCAAGATAGTACTGGAACCCATCATCCACCCAAGTCTCCGAATTATTTCCTCGTCCAATATCATCTTTAGTTGCACCTTCCACATCACAGTTTGAAGCAACTTGCTTGCCTGCCTCCTCACTTGTCACCTTGGGGTCCCTGTTGGGGTCACTTGTGCCAATGCCACTACCTTGGCTGTTCGATATGACGCCTTCGTTGCCAACAACCTCGTGGGCATTTGGTCGAGCACCTTCCACCGCACCAGCACTATTCGCTTGGGCATTCTGCCGATCACCCTCAGGACGCACAAAGTCCTCGCAGGAGGACCGCGCGGAGACGAGGTCATGCGCGACACAGTCGGATGCGCGGAGCAGCATAGCTACCTCGGCAAAGAACGCGCAGCGGATGGTTGCATCGGCCGACATGAAGGTGGCGTCCTTGGGCGCGCTCCAGTTGAGCTTGGGCAGCGCGGCGCCTCCGAGCTCGGCGATGGCGGCGTCGACGGCCGCCTCGAGCTCCGGGAACGCGGGCCTGAACGGGTGGTCGGCGTCGGGGTCGTGGACGTCGTCGCCGGACCCGAAGAAGAAGTCTGAGTTGAGGCGGTCCAGCTGCGAGACGGGGTCGCGGAGGTGCGCGTCCACGGGGGAGAAGGGCTGGCGCCCGGAGACTACCGCCGGGAGGAGGAACGGGGGCGGCTCGTCATCCGAGTCGGCGTCGGCGTCGGGGTCGGGGTACGCGTGCTGGCCGGAGAGGTAGCGGAGGAAGGCGGCGGGGAGCGGGACGATGACGGTGGGGATCGTGTGGCGGCGGAAGACAGGGTACCACTCCTGGATCTGGCACCGGAGCAGCTCCTCCATGAGCATCTTCTCCGGTCGCGCGGGTTCTCTTCTCTCAGAGCTCCCCTTCTCGCCGATTCGTCGCCGCCGTCTCTGCTTCGCCTCGCCGAAAGGGAAACGCACGCCGCCAGCCGCGCGGTTAGACGGTTAATCGCTTGGTGTCTGGTTGGGCTGGTGATGACATAGGCTTTGAAAAGTTGGGGCCCTTAGTTACTTACTAGGCCCGCTTGATAGAGTACGGGTTGTTTTGAGTTGTAGCCCATTGGGCCTACTTCGGATGAGATCGCCTGCTTGAGTTGTAGACTCGTTGGGCCTACTTCTCTTAAAAGGCCCAGAACTGTTCCTCCTTTCGAGGCATGTTATCAATGAATGAGAATGATCGGAGGGGATTAGAAAGGATTAAACTTGTGAGGCCTCGTTTAACAGGGGGATTAGAATGGATTGATTCCATTACTCTTTAGATGTGATTCCCCTCCAATCCCCTCCATTCTTTATGTCAACCGAAGGATGCCTGAAGAATTGAATTATCTCCATCATACATCGATCTCGGCTTAGGTAAGAAATAGCTGAACAACACCCAAAAAAGTTTCTGACTTAGGATCCTTTATGCAAATACATGAGTGAGGGAGGCTTTGCCGTGCAAAAGCTAGGACGAGGATAACAATTCAAGAACAGAGCGAGCTTAATACAAGTTTTCATGACAAGATTTAAGAACAAGTTCGTGGTATGTTGAGCAATGCATGGACAGTAACAGAGGCGTGATAAGCACACAACGAACAAACAATTAACATTGTACTACTCCAGCTGAGAGAGGGTCACTGCGTATGTGGTGGCTGAGAGGGAATGAAAGCATCGAGTCGAATCCAGGTGAGACTGCGACGGAGGCGATCCACGCCACGGCATCTGTCCACGTCAGGCGGTGCACCGACAGCAGACGACGGCGGGGCCCCCCGGCACGTAAGCAACAAAGCGTCGTCGTCCACTCGACGGAGCTTACGGCCTCCGGACGTAACGAACGAAGGAACGCCCGCACGCTTCCTGCCCTTTTATTCCTTGCCCTTCTTCACCTTTGTTTTTTCGTGTCCTTTTATTTTTCATTTTTTAATCGTTACCTTATCTTCTCGATATTTTTTTTTCTCGAAAAAAAAGTCATATCATTTCTGTCTCAAAATAAGTGTTCGTTTGAAGTTTATGATATTTATGTTAACTTTAAAACTTAGTATTTATATTTTTAAATTCATAAAAAAAATACAGTACTTTCATAATAATAATATATATAAATTAATTTATATTTACAAAAATCATTGATTAAAGCACATGTTAAATTAAATCCAAATGTACACTTATCCTAAAACGAAAAGAGTAATTAGTAAAAGAAAGTTGTTTTTGATTGTTAACCAACATATGCCAGCCAGCTAAAAAAAGGTTAATAAATTTTTTTTAATAAACCTATCTCATTGTTTTATTTTAGCGAACTGAGTTTTTCAACAGTTAACTGCCGAGTGTTTCATCACTATGCGTTACTAGCATGCATGCCATGAAAGAAAAAAGGCAGACAGACAAAAAGAAAGAAAGAAAGAAAGAAAGAAGGAAAAACCTTTGATTATTAACCAATCAAGCTTGCATCGGATAAGCAGCCGTTTCCATTGATCCAACCGAGCGCGTGGAGCATATTGTACTTCTCCTAATCTCATCTTTGGAATCTGATGAGGCATCATCGATCACATGTGACGTTGGGGTCGCCCTAAAGCCAAGGGACGAACGAAGAAGGCATATCAGCTTTTTCCCTTTTCCTTTCTTTGGCTTAACGACCACGCGAGCCAACGTTACACACCAAACTATAGCTAGGAGTACTAGTACTAGCCTAGCTACAGGCTCCGTCGGTCCGTCCGTTAATCAGACAAACGACCGTTAACGGCTTTGATCCGTTGTGTTTATTACTGCGAGCGCTAGGAATGGCCAGGTAAATCTTGGGCCGTGTTAGTATTTAACTGCGGTCAAATTTGTACGGACCGCAGCTACGAGGGAGCTAGAGCGCCGGCGGAATATTATTCAGCGAAAATTGTTAATTGAGGGGAGGTGTTGACGCCGAATTCGATGTTTTTTTAACGTTGGATTTGGCAGCATTTGAAAAATCTCATCTCGCGAAAAACCGTCGGAGGACAATGGTTTTAGGATTGATTCGAGCTTGATCAGACCAATCGAATCGTCTTCAAATGTCACCGTAACAAAAAAAAAATCAAAATAGAAATTGAGTAAGAGGATTAAAATTAGAGAAGTGCAAAATGTAAAGTCAAATGGTTTAATCGATTGGAATACTCTCAACCGGCCATGGACCTTTGTTTGATTAGAGAAGTGCAAAATGTAAAGTTAAATAGTTTGATCGATTGAGATACCTTTCAACCGGTCATGCATCTTTGTTTGTTTTATAGAGGTAGAATGGTCTTATTTAAAAAGCAACAGATCTCTCAAGTTAAGAAAGAATTTGAAATTAATCTGCTGAAAGCTTTCTTAAATCAATGCTACCAGAGTCTCTGATAAAATGTCGAACACTCTGGTGATTGGAGTCTCCGGTACGACACCGAAGAATCTATAGTGTAAATCCAGAGAACCCAAGAGGGTCTATCAGACACTCCAGCGTTGTGTCAGACGCTCCGGTATACAAAACACTGAACCTGAAAGAGATTACCGTACATTCTAATAATGTGCCGGTCACTTTAGTGGGCCGAGTACTCAAACCCGAGAGGGCTTATCGGACAGTCTGGCACAGTGCCGAAAACTACGATGGGCGAAGTGACCAAACCTGAGAGGGTTTACCAGAGGCTCCGACATTGTATCAGACACTCCGGTGAGACTATTTTTTGATGTCAACATATGCCCTATGTCCCCTGTTTTTTGTGAAATCTCTACATCATAAAGTATTCTAAGTACCAAAAACACCTAAAAATGATAGTTTTCTCAACTCATCGGCCATTGCACCATTTTTTGGCGACGATACCTTTAATATCGGCCATTCTTTCGATAAGCTTCTTGTCATACACTTGAGTGATACTTTTCAAGTACCGGCCATTAAAGGCCATAGGCAATGACTCTTCACTCATATTTTCCACTATGTATGCATTTCCAGCGATAATCTTCTTAATTAGGAGACAATTTTCCGAACTTGTTGCTTCTTGAGCCTACTGGCAGAATAGTTTTCCAAACCAATTCGCTCACCAGAAAAGTTTTGACTTTCAACTTCTTATTGTAGGCTTTAGCAACTCTAGCCTTGTCTGTCTTAATTTCTTTCAAAGCATTTAAATGCTTATCAGTGACTTCATCTATATTGTCTAGCATTAAAGTTCTATACTCATTGGTGGATAAATCATTTTGTTTAGCTAATCTTAGAGATCTTAGATTTACCTCGACGGGTAAAACGGTCTCTTGTCCACACATAAGTTCATAAGGTGTTACCTTAGTTGCCTCATGCTTAGATATCCGATGAGCCCACAAAGCTTTTGATAAGACTTTATGTCATTTCTTTGAATGGTTTTCTATCTTTTTTTTAATAAGTTTAATCAACATTTTGTTACTAGATTCGGCCTGACCATTGGCATGAGCATAATACGGAGATAAATTGAGTATCTTAATCCTGTAGGATTTAGCAAATTCTTTGACATAACTGGACGTAAAGGAAGTACTTTGGTCGGTAGTTAAAGTTTGCAGTATGATGAATCTATAAATAATATGCTCAGTAAATAACTCAATTACCTCTTTGTGCATCATGTTCTTGAGAGCCACCGCTTCAGTCCATTTGGTGAAGTAGTCCGTTGCTACTAACACGAAACGGTGTCCCTTTGAAGACGAATGATGTATTTGCTCTATGAAATCCAATCTTCATCCTCGGAATGGCTACGGTT
The DNA here is from genome assembly GCA_001602315.1 of Zoysia pacifica. Taxonomy (NCBI): domain Eukaryota; kingdom Viridiplantae; phylum Streptophyta; class Magnoliopsida; order Poales; family Poaceae; genus Zoysia; species Zoysia pacifica. The sequence goes on from BCLH01002639.1 coordinate 15,343, forward strand.
TTATAATAAAGTTTATCATGGCAGCGGGTGTCAATTGAATATTGTCAAACTTTTGACACTCTTCGCACTCTTTGTAGTAACGATAACAATTGACAGTCATGGTTGACCAATAGAACCTAGCCCTTTTTAACAACCATTTCATTTTCAGAGCCGATTGATACGTACCACAAATGACCTCATAAACTTTTCTCATAGCCACTTTGGCTTTATCCTCACCCAAATATTTTAACAGTAAATCAGCACCTGTTTGGCGGTATAAGTCACCATCAATGAAAATATATTTAAAAGCTACATGCCGAACCTTTCTATCTACACTTTAGGTTGGACTACGAATATATGAAATTATGAGTGATTTTCAATTAAGCGATTCGGCACCATCACAGCTTGATGTGTTAGTATCCGAATAGTCTAGCTCCAATATCTCAAGCATCGGTTTTTTATTGACTGAAAATCTACCTTTACTAACATTGTAACCCGATGCTTGTTGTGGCTTCACTTTTTTCTAGCCTAGGCACATGATGTATGTTGAATTCATCCATACTTCTAATGATGTCTAGTCACTTATCTAAGATGGCATTTAAAGATACATCTAAGCATTGGAAATTTTTAGAAATTTGTTGTACTACTAACAACGAATCATCGAAAGCCTCTACATGCTTAATCCCCATGGGCTCCAACATCTCTAAACCGAACGACAATATTTTATATTCGACTTAGTTATTGGTGCAATCATACTCTAATCAGTTTTAGAATTCAATGTGTGCATCATAAAGAGATACTAAAATCACACCAACACCTTGACCCTCTTTACAAACCGATCCATCAAAATATATTTTTTAAAGGGTAAAAGTAACGTAAGCAACATCTAGACCATGTTATAAATCAATTCGATGTTCAATAATTTGACCTTTTATGGATTTCAACGATTCATAAGCCAAATCATACTCAATTAATGCATAAGCCCATTTACCAAGTATACCATTAGAAATCGGTCAATGCAATATATATTTAATAACATCGGTTTGACAAGCAACCACACAAGTACTAGATAACAAATAGTGTCTCAACTTGGTGCAAGCATGATATAAGGAAAAACATAGTTTTTCGATGAGAGTGTACCTTGTTTCCACATCAATCAGTCGTCGGCTCACATACGTGATCACATACTCATTTTCTTCGGCTTCTTATGTCAAAACAGTACCAACCACATCGTTTTCTGCACTACGTAAAGACGAAAAGGGACTCCTCCCTTAGGCGCCCTAAGCATCTGCGGCGAAGACAAATATTCTTGGATCTTCTCAAAAGCTTCTTGTTGTTTTGCCCTCCAAGTAAATTTGGCCTCATTCTTTAGCCGAAAAATAGGAGTAAATGCATTAATCTTTCACGACAAGTTAGAAATGAATCGCCTTAAGTAATTCACTTTTTCTAAAAAGCTTTGCAACTCTCTCTTACAAGTAGGCGCTTGCATATTTCTAATTGCTTCTATCTTCTTAGGATCTACCTCTATACCTTTTTCATAAATTATGAAGCCTAAAAACTTTTCGGCCGATACACCAAAAGCATATTTGAGCGGATTCATTTTCAAACCGAAACGACGCATTCGGTCCAAGGCAAGTTGCAAATCGGCCAAGTGAGAATCTAAAGCGACCGATTTGATCACCATACTATCTATGTAAATCTTTATAATAATACTAAGTAAATCATGAAAGATAAAGTTCATAGCTCTTTGATATGTGGCGCCCGTATTTTTTAATACAAAAGTCATAACAACCCACTCAAAAAATCCTACAGAACCGAGACATCTAAAAGCAGTTTTAGACATATCCTCTTCGATTATGAAGATTTGTTTGTATCCTGCATTACTATCAAGAAAATTAATAACTTTATGGCCGAAAGCATAATTAATCAACTTATTGGCTATGGACACATGATATTCATATTTAGGAGTAGCTCTATTTAAATTTCTGAAATCAATGCAAACTCTAATTTTACCGGTGTTCTTCTTTTCTACCGGCATAATGTTGGCTCCGCATACCTGCAAAGTCATATGAATTTTGCATCAAGTAATCGGTTAATTTCTTCTTTCATCAGATCATGCATATTCGAGTTAAACATTCTCATCGGTTGCTTAAAAGGTCTAAAACCAGATTTTATTGAAAGCCGATGTTCGACTAACTCGCGGCTCAACCCGGGCATTTCATTATAGAACCATGCAAAACAGTCCATATATTTTTTTAGTAAACCGATTAGCTTCACCTTATAATCGGCTTTCAGATTTTTATTTATATAAGTTGGTCTCGAATTATCATCGCTGTCAAGGTTTACCTCTTCGAGAGGATTGGCTGATGTGAATCCTTGTTCTAACTTATCCATATCATCTATTTCCTCGATAGCTTCGTACATGTCGTTCGTATTGGACCGATAGTGTTCAACTCTTTTTTGTAACCAATCAAGATTAAAATTCATTAAATCATATTATATGGTTGAGCCAATTCTTCATCGGCTTTACATTGATCGGTATAAAACCATCTCTAGTCACATTAAAAAAATCATAATCCGTCAAGTCTAAACCGATCAACCACTTGACGGCGTCATGCGGCAAAGAAGATGATTCGGTCATAGCAACACAAGCCGATGCATCCACATGAACCACCTCTATATCATCACCAATCCATTGTATCAAGAATTGATGTAAGGTAGAAAAAACACATCTATTGGCATGAATCCAATCACGCTCTAAGATCAAGCTATAACTACCGCGCACATCGACAACAAAAAAAACAGTAACCATGGTCTTGCTTCTAACGGTGAGTACCATAGAAGCGACCCATTTAGCCTCGATAGGGTCTTCTCCTTCCACACTGTTTAAAGTCTTGTTGGTTTGAATGAGCTCGTCATCGGTCTTACCTAGCTTTTTAAACAAAGAATACAACATTAGATTAACAATAGCACCGTCGTCTACAAGCATGCGAGAAATCTGGGTGAAACATTAATATGACCTCTCACATAGAAGGGTTTCAAATAGTTCTCTGATTCCTCGGGCTTTTCGAAGATAGCACTTTTCGGCCTAAAGTCGAATTATGGCATGACTTCTTCTATCTCTATAAGTGAACAATTGAAAAGGGATAAACAAATAGTGTTAATATCCATGCCTTCCCGAGGCGGTGTAGGTTTGTAGTCTAAGAGATCGTTGTCGTCGAACTCAGACGTGTCAACGTCTCCCGTGGGTGAGGGCGCTGTAGAGTCCTCTCCCAAGACAACGTCGGCTAAACCAAGTGGCTTTGGAGTAGCCTTCGCTTCCTCCGTCACCGATGAGTAGGGGGCCTCAGGCTCCTTAACCCTTCACTGCTTACTTTGAGGGACCATCAGCTTCAGCTCATTGAAGATCTCGTCCCTCCTTTTCTCCGTCTCCTCTTCTCACATCTTTCGAAGACGCAGCCTTTGGAGCTTTCTCTTTGCGTGTACTTGGAAGAGCTCTTGCTGCTGCTAGCTTCAAGGTCATGGGAACCTTTTCGACCGGATTATCAAAAGAGATCGGTCCCGTGAAAACTCTCCCAATTTTGACATCGGTTGTGCCGATTTTCACGACACCTCCGGATGCACTCTCTTGATGAACAATAGTGGAGGGAGCAGGTTTATTACCTTGGTTTGTGTGTCATTCTTGCTTAGACGCGGTGGTGGAGCTCCCTCCTTGAGCCTTGATCGATCGAGAATCCGTCCAATCCGAGAAAGAGTTGGAGAGCCTTGTGAAGACATCTCCTCTCAGCCCGTTTCACCCTGTATGAAACGACGGGTATGGCATTGGTGAAACGGGCATCGATGACATGGGTATCGGTGGTGTGTGCATCCATGGTCTCATGTATGGATGCCACACCGAGAACGATGGACAAGGTATAGGATGAAACTATGGTGGCGGCACTCCGAAGCCATGTGGAGAAAAAGGAGGAGGAGACCCATGTACATTCATGGTTGGCCTCATCTCTTTCTTAGGTGGGCCAAATGTGACAACTTTAATTCATTGCCTCTGGAGTAAAAATAATCATGGAACTTACGCTCTAATGACTCTAAAGTGTAAATGGAGCCCGGGGATAATGACAAAAACCAAGAGAAAGCGATTTCAGTTAGCGATAATGAAAACAAACGTACTTTTAAAGCCTCACTAAAACTCGCTTCTCCTAATTGTGCTACATATTAACTAATGTGCTCTAAAGTGGTTTTTCTATCTTCACCATTGAATTTGACGAAGTAGAGAACACACCATCATACGAGATATAGGACCGAATCAAAATACGTGAGGTATGTTTTTTGATAAATTCAGTCCCTCCCTTAAGGTCCACTCCTAGTGTCTCACGAAATTGTTTATTTAAGTCCTCTTTAATGCGCGCCATTCACTCCTCTATGTTGGCAATGCGTGGCATAATAGACGTACTCGATGGTGAAGGGTGTGCGCTTGTTTTCATGGCGCTAAATATTTTATTAGGGACAGGGCCATGAGAGATTCTCGTACCGCTTGATGGGGTGGGCGGTGTGCTATATGCAATGGTACAGTAAGGATAAACAAAGTTAGCCAATTCACTCAATCGATTTATGGCCAGATTGCGAATGCTAGTAATTAGCCGTACGCTGGTGGGAGACACTTCTAAAGCGTTGGTTTGCACGGGTGATGGAAAACTAGTTTGTTCACTAAACGAGTTTAACGGCATGCCATACATAGGTTATTTTACATTAGAGGTAGTAGGCACCAATGTACTAGCTACACGTGCAACATAAGACGACGATGCAATACTAATATTTTTAGCTTTAGACAAGTTTTCTTTCATCATGTATTGCATATCATTTGTTAAGACCTTTTTCATATCGGCAAAGTAATATGAAAGGTCTCTAAAAGTAACGGAAGGGCGCGAAGATGTCCTTACATTGGCAGCACCCATAGCCGCGTCATCGTCGACGGCCGAAAGAACGGGCTCCTTCACTTGAGAGATCGTGCCTTGGCAGTCCTTTTTAAAACACACCAAGTACTCCTGCAGCTCTCGCTCCTCGCGCGTCTTGCGCGCCTCTTCGAGCAACTCCTACAAGGATGGCATGACGATGTTCATCGTGAAGATCTCAGAGGTCATGGTGGAAACGACGATTCAGTTTGTGCAACCAGAATCACTCGTCCCCAGCGGAGTCGCCAAAAAGTGTGTTGACGTCAAATCGGGTTTGGACCAACACACCGCTCGTGCGTCCGTGTGCGGGAACGCCGGCGTTTCTTCAACGTCGGCTTTGAGCAACACCTGAAAAATCCTGTCTCGGGAGGGATCCGTCGGAGAAGGATCATCCTAGGTTGATCTGAGCTAGGTCAAGTCAGCTATATCGTCTTCAAACGTCACCAGGATGAAGGAAGAACAATAAAACGGAGGTCGAGTGAGGGGATTAAGGTTAGAGAAGTGTAAAATATAAAGGCAAATAATTTGATCGATTAAGATACTCCTCAACCGGCTATAGGACTCTGTTTTATAGAGGTGGGATGGTCTTATCTCGCAGGGCAACGGATTCCTTAAGTTAGAAAAAAATTTAGAATTGATATGCTGAAAGCTTTTCTAAATCGACACTACCAGAGTCTCTAGTAAAGTGTCAGACACTCCAGTGACTGGAGTCTCCGGTATGACGCGAGAGGATCCGTCGTGTAAATCCGAGGAACTCGAGAGGGGCTGTCAGACACTCCGACGCTGTGTCGAATACTTCGGTGTACAAAACATTAAATTTGAGAGGGCTTACGGATAGTCCGGCAATGTACCGGTCACTCCGGTGGACCGAGTGTCCAAACCCGAGAGGGCTTACCGAACAGTTCGACACAGTGTCAGACACTCCGGTGGGCAAAGTGACTAAACCTAAGAGGACTTACCCGAAGGCTCTGACGTTGTACCGAACACTCCAGTAGAACCATTTTTTGGGTGTCAACAGGAGGTCAATGAACGAAAGCTCTAGCGCGTTAAGTAAAATACCAAACAGCTACTCATCATGTACGAGTACAGCGACAGTATAAGAAAGTACTCACTCTGTCCCATAAAAATATTATTTTTAACTTTCAGACTTCTAGTTTGACCACTGGTCTTATCTAAAAAATTTGTAAAAATATAATTTATTTTATTGTGAATTATTTTATTATTAAAAATACTATAAACATGACTTATTTGTTTTTATATTTGTAATAAAAAATGAATAAAATAAGCGTTTAAACGTGATTTTTAAAAGTCAAAAATAATTTTTTTTAATGAGACGGAGGTATCAGCAGCCATCAGCATTAACGATTACCGGTACATGTGGTTCTAGTTCTCAGACGCAGTTACGATGCTCCAGGAGCCAATCCCCAGCCACAAGCCGAGGCTGCTAATTTCGATGACCGAACACTGGGCGTTTAAGATTATTTACGCTAATCTTTTGTTTGCTACGGCCAACCTGGCCGAGGTCATCTACGAATAAATTAGGAGTAGGAGTACTAGTACTAGGTACTCGTCAGGAGTGAACTCATCATATTGTTATGACAAATTAAGTTATTGTTAAGCCTGGATGCGGGCGTCAGCAAATAAGATATTCGTACACACGTAAGGACAGGCAGGTGTTAGCTGAGTAGAAACTCCTCCTCCTTCTACTCCTACTAGTAGTGTATACCAGCTGCAACCATCACGTACGATCATCATCATACGTACATGCAGTACGACAAGAGAGGCTGATCAGCCCCCAATAGTTTAATGGGAAAAAAAATCATGCTACCCAGATTTACAAAATTACAACTTGTCGAATTCGATATGGTTAATATGCAAAATATTGGCAACAAAAATGCCACTAGTTTAATGCTAAATTAATGTAAGATGGGAACAGATCCTTTTTGCACGGGCACATGCGCGCGTTGCCGTCGACTACACTTACTACTAGCTAGTCTTGCGTTCGAGATCAGCAAGAATAATATCACGCGCGCGCGCGAGTTGTTTATTCTCAACTTGTTAGTAGTCGATACGGATCAGTGTGTTCACGTACGGTACCTAATTGACCATTAACTGATTGGCAACACAAAAGGAGATACACCCAGGGATTGCAGCCCCACTCCATGACTCAATTCCTTTGGCTCGTCTCTTCGTTTCATAATCATTGTTGTCAATTAGTTTAAATTTGAACTAATTGGTGAACAACAATTTTGGAAATGGAGCGAGTATGCAATTGTGCAGCATACGAGCATGTGCAAGGTTTTCACCTAATGGATCTGGTTTAGCTGATGGAAGCTTGTGCCCACAGAATGTGTTGTTATTGGATCGGAATTGATTGATGATCAAGACGACGGGACGGAGGGAGTACAAATTTAGACTAGAGTAGGTTGCAAAGCAAAATTTAGCTGGTTGAGTAAAATTCATCTGCAAGGGTATTTGCTTTACTTTCCTGGTGTCCTAGCTCTTAGTTGCTTTGTCCACTCTAGTCTTTCCCTTTCTTTCTTTAGTAATGCTCCTATGGATAGTGAATACTAACATTTTCTGACATGCATGTGCACACAACCAAGGCAAAAGGCAGAATTTGTTTCATGTTATCTCCTGCTAGAGCTTTGCCCTCATTCTTTGGCTAGTACCCTTTGAAGATGACGATCGATTCCCAGTACCCACATGTACAGTTCCGTGAACGTGCGAGCTCACCGACAAATGCACGGGACTAGTTTTCCTCGTTGGCACGTGTATCTGCCTACTTGCCGTGCCCAAGCCAAAGCCTTTATAGTGTGTGAGATCAGCAGCCCACGGCCGGATAGAGCCAAAGCAGCAGCATAAACATCAGACTCATGTTGGTTCAGACATGACCGTGTATGAGATTCTGAATGTGACACAGTGGCAGGGAGATCTTCAACTCCAGCACTCCTTTATAGGAGTAAGTCATCAAGCTGACGTGAAGAGAAAAGGCTGATTCATTTTCTCCTACTACATGGGTGCAGGTGGTTCAACAGAATCTCGTCTCATCCAGGGCATGGGCAGGGCAGCAAGGAGTACTTCGTAGTGCCCTGCTGCTGATCGACTCTGATCGCAGTGCGGTGTTCGTCGCTGTTGATGGCACATGCACCGGCGCCTGCTTGCCGCCTGAATCTTGCTCGATGACCGATGCGTTGCGGCACGTTGCTGCGCGTGCATGCATGTCGCCTCCATGACGCCGCCAGCCGCCTTCCTCGTTGCTTCCTGCAGACGTCGAGACGACGACGGCGCTCCTGGGTTCCTCTTCCTCCTCCAGTAAACGGATGGAACTGGTTTGTGATCAGGTGATCAAAGGGCAGAGAAGGAGTCGCCACTCCGCACTCGACAAGCTTAATTTTTGCTGTGCTAATTAATTAATACAGTAACAACAACCGTATGTAATTAACGGTCCGGTGGACTTTGCTTCGGAATCGACCGATCGGACAAGTTGCACCTGCACAGTTGCAGCCGCTTAGCTGTAGATGCTCATCGATTCCCCGGCCGACCGATCGCGATCCACTGGCCGCCCGGGCTTGCTAGCTGTTGAAGCACGCAGCAGGAACAACACGAATTGATCCGCTTAGTTCAGTTCACAAGTCAACTAAACGCTGTTCGCGACGGGATATATAGTGCTACGAGCCAGCTAATTAAATTACTGTCCGTCGCAAAAAAAAAGCTAATTAAATTACTAAGAATTCAGCTGCGCTTAGAAAAAACTCGACTCTGTCACGGAAGAATCACCATTTATTAGCAGTTTCTAATCCACAAGTTGCACACGGAGTTGCAAGTGGCTCTCAGTCGTGCCACACGAGCAGACTGCTTGGGTGGAGCGAAGAGAGGACAAGGGGACGCAGCGATCACCAACCTCCCCGCATCTACTAGTACAGCGACAGTACAGTAATTAACCGCGTCGCCATCGCGATTCGCGCAACGGCGATCCGCCGTGGCCGACCGCCGGAACGAGTGCAGTCGTCCACCCCCACCTGGATATTTGCACCGGCGACGGCGACCGGTGGGCTCGGAGGAGGGCGCTCCGATGTGTCCTCCCGCAACGTGCAGCCGCGCTAGCTGTCACCACCGGTCGACGTGGCACACTGGCCACGCGTACGGCTGGGCCGCTCGGTCGGTGGTCGCGTACTGTACGTACGTAAGCGCAGCGAGGTGACGACGGCGGCGGCGGAGAGGGAGCGAGATAGGGAGCTTCGAGTTGCCGACCGGCCGGTCGGCCGGAGTTGTGTAATCAGATGCTCAACGCGGCGTAGTAGGACGGCTGAAATGGAAGCAACACTGGAGCAGGAGCAGCAGTGAAAGGCAAGGAAAGTGAGGAATCCAAACGGGACGGGACGGAACGGAACGGAGGGCGCAGGTAACGGCCGAGGCCGTCACCGTCAGCCGCTTCCTCCTCGCCTCGTCGTCACCATTCCTCGGGCTCGCCAATAAGAACCAGAAGGCCTGACCCACCTCCCTCCCCGTCTCTCTCTCTCTCTCGCAGCCCACGCCTCGCGACTCCGGGAGGGAGAGAGGCGCGGCACGGGAGGTCCGGTCCCCTTTGAACGACCGGAGATTGATGGAGTCGCCGGAGTCGGGCTCGTCAGGGGAGGCCTCCCCTGTCGCGGCGGAGCGGCCGTCGGAGGCCGCGGCGCTGCGCGCGCTCGTGGACCGGGTGCGCGCCGGGGAGGTGGACGCCGCGCGGGAGGTGCGGCGGCTCACACGAGCGTCCGCCAGGCACCGCAGGAAGCTGGCCGCCGCCGTCGAGCCGCTCGTCGCCATGCTGCGCGCCGGGAAGAGCGAGGAGGGGGAGGCCGCGCTCCTCGCGCTGCTCAACCTCGCCGTCAAGGACGAGAGGTGCGTTGCGTCGCCTGTTCTTCGTAACCTCTGTTTGGTTCTGATTTCGGTTCTGATGATAAAAAAAGGGAGAAAATTTGTCTGTGACGGATGAATCGGGTAAAGTTTGATGGTTCTGTGGTTATAAATCGTTATGTTTCAATTTCGAAACTTTTAGTAGCATCCTTTTTCTCTGAATTCACTCAATATCACAGGGTGATTTATCCTTTACTCTAAAATTCCTAGGAAAAGTTGCAGGTTTTATCGCGCCAAAATTGTTGCCGCCTACGCACCGTTCTTTTTTCTTTATGGTTCGTTTCAATAATTTAATCGTGGCGGCTTATCCTACCCGATTTGAATTGGGTTTCTTCTGCCGCTCAAAAAATTAAAAACAAGGAAAGGGAGAAGAACCCGATCAAACTCCTCCTTGTGTTGTCCTCCGCTTTACCTGAAACACTGCGGAGTTGCGCCTGCCTGCTGCCTGATAAAGTTCAATCCTAGCAGCAGTTCTGAACTCGCAATACGTTATCCAGTAGATTACGTATATATTCTCAAGCATATTCGTAGAATCCATATACTCGGATAACATATCAATGGATTTCTAAGCGGCGTCGTCGTCATCAGCTATCAATCAAGGTACCCTGTTGCTTTTCTTGACGCGCAGCAGATCACGTCGTGTTCGCTGGCAGCACAGAGATTTTGTTCTCCTGACCCTCCAACCGATCTGGGATTCCTGCTGTGCGGCTTGAATTCCTTGAAAATGGCTACGAAGAGGAAAGCTACGTAGGAAAATGACCGGGTTTAGATGTTGCGAGAGACAGCAGGTCTGAATTTGAAGCTGACCGGAAGCTGCCAACCGCTTTGCCCGTCCTGGAAAAATCTAGCACGAGGGGGTTGAAATAATTTTCTGCAAAAAAGGTTTTCTTTGGCTGCCTAATTTCTCTTCCCTCTTTCCAATACGTATGGTGTTCTTCCTTTAGAAACTCGGTGCCCATGCCGTGACCTGATTGTCTGGATACATATCCATACATATTGACGTCATGTTTCTCAATAGGCTTGTACCTTCCCGGGTGACCTGTGGTAAAGCTGAAGTCAGACTAGTTTGGTGCCATGTAACAAGTAACAACACCGTTGACTTCTTATTACCCCTTGTCCCTTCTTCTGTCAGTACCTAAGCAAAACTAAGGGACAAATGGTAAATTAAATACTACCAATGTTCTGTTTCCCATCCATTTTCATGAATCTGATGGAACTATGAACTGATAGTGGAGACCGGAATCAACTGCTTCCCTTGTTGGGGAATCTATTTCCTATCGTCGATATGGTACAGTACAATTCCTTCGAATTTTGCATCTGAGATCCTCTACCACATGGCAGAGGGCAGTTCTGCCGCTACCGTGTGGGTCAGTAGGACTGCCCTCAGCTGCATGACAGAGGAAAGAGTTCCTCGAATTTTTTGGTTCTTTCGGGGATAGTACAGAGAGGATAAGGTATGTTAAGCCATCATATATTAAGGCCTTCTCCAGTTCCCCATCTCTGGACCATGTGCTGCCCGTTACATAGTTTAGGTGCCCATATCTCACATTTATGGTACTTCTTCAGAGCTTGAAAGTGGACTTAGAAAAGCAATGATCATTCAGTTGCATTTATAAAAATCTTCCAAAACTATTCCTGGATGATCTTTGACAAACCATCCAAGTGGGATCAAAGATCAAATTTTTTGCAATGGAGTAGGCATGTCACTGTTTGAATTTTTTTTTTTTTTTGGTAGCAAGTTCTCTTTCCGGGCTGCTCATGGTTCATCGCTACCATTGCTTTATTATGATGAATGTATTGTTTGTACCAGTGATAACTTATATAGCAGTACCTCAAAGTGTTAATCCTACTTTAGTTCAATCAAGTACAGCATGTATTCTTTTGCTTTGACTTTGATCAAGTGGACGTTGGAAGTGTAATGTTATCTCTGCACTTATTTGCTTAAGATTATCAAGTTTCAAATAATTTTCTTTGGTTAGCTTTTCTCATTACTAATTTTTTTGGACAATTTGTCATTTGTGATGCAACCTGTTCCAAAACTTACGATCATTTCATTTCTGCAGGAATAAAATCAAGATAGTGGATTCTGGTGCCCTTGAGCCGCTGCTTGGTTACTTGCAATCAAGCAATCCAAATCTACAGGAATATGCAACTGCTGCTTTCCTCACCCTCTCGGCCTCATCCACAAATAAACCTATTATAAGTGCTTCTGGAGCAATCCCGCTACTTGTAAAGGTTCTCAAAGAAGGGAATCCACAGGCCAAAAATGATGCAGTGATGGCTCTATACAACCTCTCTACAGTTACTGAGAACCTTCAAGTCATCCTTACTGTTCAACCTATCCCACCTTTGATAGGGTTGGTAAAGGGTGGCAAGAGGTCGTCCAAAATAGCAGACAAATGCTGTGCCCTTCTGGAATCATTGCTTGCATTTGAGCAAGGTCGGGTGGCCTTAACATCAGAGGAAGGTGGAGTGCTCACCATTGTGGAGGTACTGGAGGAAGGCTCCCTTCAGGGTCGAGAGCATGCCGTGGGAGCACTCCTAACAATGTGTGAAAGTGACCGCAGTAAATATAGAGACCTTATTCTCAATGAAGGAGCAATTCCTGGTCTTCTTGAGCTCACAGTCCATGGTACTCCCAAGTCAAGGGCGAAGGCCCATGTCCTTCTGGATTTGCTGCGCAACTCAACTTATTCAAGATCAACGCTGCAGGCAGACACGCTTGAGAACATCGTAAGCAACATTGCTTCTCAAATAGACGGTGAAGACCGTGGCGGGAAAGCTAAGAAGATGCTTGCTGAGATGGTGAAGGTGAGCATGGAGCAGAGCCTGAGGCACTTGCAGCGGCGGGCTTCCTTCGCGTGAAGCCGCTTCAGGTGATCACCTTATTTTGCAATGGAAATAGAAGATAGTTGAATAATGATATTGCTGGTTGTGCCGGTCCAGGCCTCGACAAGACCGAGTGACTGGTCTAAGCCATACATGAAGCTGTTGACATAGTTCGTTTCCCATTTCACTCGCCTATCTTGTGTGTCGTTCTAAAGAGAGAGTACAATTTTTCTGCTGCTTGTAATTTTCCCTTCCCAAAGGTTTTGCGCATGTATCAATGGAAAAAAAAAGAAAAAAGAAAAGGAGAGACAGAGAAAAGACATTTCGAGGGATGGATTGTATATAAAGTAAAGATCCCATTCCTCATGTTTTTAATGTCTTGTGATTTGTGGCCACGCTTTTCTGTCTAATTATTACATGTCTTACATTTGGCCTTGCAGCCAAATCACTCCCTTGTTTTTCGTACTGATTTGCTTCTGATTATTATTCACTCAATCCAGTGTGGACAAGCTACACTCACTCATCTTAATTCGTGTTTGCAGACTTAATTGTGCTGGACTGAATGGCCTTGATTCGGCATAGAATGGTACTCTGATACTCTAGCAGCTAAATGCTACAACAGACAAATCTATTTCACGTGTCTTAAAAATACTGTTTCAGACAGTGCAAGTTCAACTTCCAAAGCCTGGCAATAATTAGAAAAAGGTCGTATTCGTTGTGTGTGAAAAGTTTGTTGTCTTATTGGCTAGACTTTTTAGGTTTTTCCGGATGAGATGATGACTAATTTGACAAACCGAAGAGATCGCCAGATATCCCTGCTTTGCTTTTCGTCTCAAAGGGAGCTGTCTCTTTTTCATCATAGCTTGATAATGTCGTATATATGTGTGTTTTATCATGTTGTTTTCCATATGCTGATCGGGCAGTGAACAATCGTTTTGCATCTCGTGGTTGAATTGCTACCCTTCATACCAGTCAAAAATTAGCTGCTCTTTCTCCTTCGAAATATGAAAATTCAACAATATTCACGATCTTAACCAATTAACTGTGTCTCGTAGACGGATCCAAGAATCCGGGGTGGCACACAAAGCGAGTGAGACATGCCGAGCTGATTGGCTCGAAGCCGTCACCAAGGAGGAGGGCGATCAGCCCGGGCGCCGTAGCTGCAAGGGCAGTGAACTCTCCCGTTTGCCGCCGGCCTTTCGGTTTAAACATGCCAAGAGTGTGTGTGTGTGCTGGTTGTTTCGTCCTGCAGTTATCGCGGTTGCTCCAACCATTTTCCTCTTCTACAAATTAGTGTGTGTGGCTAACAGCAGCGACAATGGATCTTGCCAGGAAAGTCGACGTCGGCTCCGGCAACGGCGGCGACGACGAGGAGCGTGTGGCGGCGGGCGGACACGATTTGGAACAGCCGTTCCGTCATCAGGAACAGCCGGCTGCTGACCACGTCAGCAGAGGGTTAGCCGTCGGGCATCTAATCCGCGAGGTAGTACGTGCATCGAAAACGCATTTGAACTTCGCAAAATAAATTTTCACTACCAGCAGCTTGCTTCATTGATAATGATGGACGGATCAGCTGGTGGTGGAGGGCGTGTCGTCGTTCATCGTGGTGTTCTGGTCGTGCGTGGCGGCGCTGATGCAGGAGATGCACGGCACGCTGTCGTTTCCGCTGGTGTGCCTGGTGGTGGCGCTGACGGTGGCGTTCGTGCTCGGCTGGATCGGCCCCGCGCACTTCAACCCCGCCGTCACCGCCACGCTCGCCGCCTTCGGCTACTTCCCCTGGCCCAAGCTGCCGCTGTACGCGCTGGTCCAGCTGGGCGGCTCCGTGCTGGCGTGCCTGTCGGCGAACGGCGTCATGCGGCCGCGGGAGGAGCACTTCTACGGCACCGTACCCGTGCCCGCCGGACACACCAGGCTGCCGTTTCTGCTTGAGTTCTGCGCCTCCGCCGTGCTCATGGTCGTCATCGCCACCGTCGCCAGGAGCTCCGTCGTAAGTATCCAAGCAGCTGCCTGATTTTTTTGGCGCAAAGGATGAATTGTGTTTTGGGAGTGCAGAGCAAGGCGGTGGCAGGGCTGGCCATCGGCGGCGCCGTGGGCGCCCTGGGCCTCGTCATCGGCCCGGTATCCGGCGGGTCGATGAACCCGGTGAGGACGCTGGGCCCGGCGCTCGTGCTCGGCCGGTACGACTCCCTGTGGATCTACCTCGTCGCGCCCGTCTCCGGCATGCTGCTCGGCGCGCTCTGCAACCGGATCTACCGGAGCTCCGACGCCGTCCTCGCCTTCCTCTGCGGCGGCGACGCGGCGGCCGCGCTCAGAGCCAAAAGGGTGCTCGCGCCGCGCGCTGTCGGTGCGGTTGTCGCGTCGCAGCATCGCTAGCAAGTAGCCATATACTATGCTATGCTGGCAGGAACGGAAACTCCAGCTCCACGATTCAGCTCTGTGTTTGTGTTTGGTTGTGTTTCATGCATGGCGCGGCCGTGTATGTGTGACCTGCGTTTCTTTCGATGGAGACTGCTACTTGTTTCAGCTTTCAACACGAGGTAGTCTTTTGAATATTTATTATTACTATTTTTATTTTTGTTGCTGTTGCTGCAAGTATAAGAGAGTCTTCTCTTTAATTGTTGTTGCTATTGAAATATACTATTCATCTTATTTAAAATATTATAAATATAATATATTTATTATAATGATTTATTATTAAATGTATCTGAAAGACACCTTATAATTCATTTGAACTACTTTTCAAAAAAGACGAATAATCAACTGCGAAATAATTAAACAACAGAAATAACAATATTTTCAAGTAATACAGCCCAGCCCAACCTCTATGGGTCGCATCTTTCTCGGCGGTTTCGGTGATGGGCTGATACGCGTGCCGCGTCGTAATTTGAGGCCCACGTTTAACGGCTCACAAAATTTTCTAGACCAGGCCCACAGCCGTCGCCTTCCCTTCCAAATCACCCATTCCTCTTCCCTCCGCAAAGCCAAAACCCTAACCCCTCCCCCACCCTCCCTCTCGTCGGCGCCGACGCGATGACTCTCCTCGCCGCCATCACCAGCCCCTCCGCCACTCCCGCCCGTGGGAGCTCCCATCTCATCGTGCGCACCCCAGGCGCAGCGCTGCCGCCGCCGACCTCCTCTGCGCTGCCCGCGCCGATCCCGCCGTCCACCTGGTCGCTTTCCTCGGCCAACCCCGCCCTTGACACCGCGGCGTCCTCCCTCGCCGCCTCCCTCTCCTCCTGCTCCTCCGTCGCGCGCCTCCGCACCCTTCTCGCCAACTTCCTCACCACGCTCGCGCAGTCCCTCTCGCTCCCAACGCCGCCCGCGAGCGTCCCCGAGGCCATCACGGCCCTCGCCCCCTACTTCCCGGCCGCCATCGCCTCCCTCGTCGCCTCCGCCGCGGCGCGTCTTTCTGAGTACGAAGTCTTACTCGCTCTCGTGGCGTCCCGCCTCCTCCCGCACCCGCCGCCGGACCTCATCGCCTCGCTCTCCGACAGCGACCGAGCAGACCTTGTCTGCTTCGTCCTCCGCCAGGCCGCGGACCTCCGCTCCTCGGAGATCCTCGCGGGTCTAAGGTGCTTTCTGTCGCCAGCCTCTGAAAAGGCCTACGACGCCATGGTGGATGTGAAGGACCGGTGGAGGAGCGCCGCTATGTCCGCTGCGAATAAGTACAATGAGAAGGTCGCCGGGATAAAGGGTGCGGAGAAGAAGGTCAATGACCTGGCGAGGAAGGCCGCGCTGCTGCTCATGATGGGGCACGACGGGTTCTCCTCCCCTGAGATATGCCTGCATTACCTGCTTGCGTCAGGGAATGTGGACTCTGTGGTGCTTGGGTCGGCTGTTGCAGAGCTCGATGGCGACGAGGTGGTCAAGTTGATGAGGTACCTCATAAAGTGGATCGAAAAGTACAGGAGGTTCCCAGAAGCACAGCCATGCCCGGAGGCAGCTGGTATGCTAGGATTGGAGCAGTGTGACAGTGTACCAACATTTGGAGCTGTGGCCATGGCGCTGGGATTGGTGCTGGACAATCATTTCTCCCATCTTGTGTTGATTGGGGATGTCCGTGAGGACTTCAGGGCTGCGGATATGATGTTGAAGGAGCTGGCTGTGGAGGCTGAGTCTTCTGGGCCTATCCTGAACTTGCTTCACAGATTGCAGCAAGATAAGTGAGAGATTAAAAATGTGCTCTTGAATCTATTTACCTTCAGTAGTGCTGATGCTGATGTGCGAAAATTTTGATTTGCTTGCTGCTTCGCAGTGAAGAATGTATGTGCTCTGGTATCGAATATTGAAATATAACAATGCATGATTTGTTGAGAAACTCTGTTCAGAGTGGTGACCCTATGATTGTTACTTTTGCCTGATTCTCTGATGTGCTATGCTAGTTGAACCGATCTGGAATACTAAGCTGTTAGCCTTCTTGATTTTTGTAGCAAGCAACGGGATGTCATGACTCTGAGTGAATCCAAGGTCCAAGCAAAAGCTTCTCGTCATGTTGTATGATTTACAAATGGTCATATCTATCCCAGTTACTCTACAAAAGTGTTTCATACTTGTGTTTTTTAATTTATCTTTGCTGATGCAATTATTGTGATTACCATTCTGATTTGAACTGGTCTAGTGTATAGAATAAGAGTGCAATTAGTTGCTTTTGCATCTATTTTGTTAGCCAATTCAAAAGTCAATACAATCAGGACTTAAAACCCGCATAACAGGCCCTGTAATAATAGAAAAGGTGATGGCATAATTAGATAAAATTTCCCATAAGCTAGGTTGTTTTTTAGCGTAATTACATAAACTTTCCCATATAACTCAGTTGACTGGAGACATTTACATTAACTGTATTGGTCGAAAGTTTCCAAAGTTTTCTTCAAGCCATGTGCCTTCAGCCTGCCGGTTCTTTAGTCTTCTAGAGCATTTCTATTAGTTCCCTCTTGCTGTTTGTATATCTTTCTCTTTGGTTTACAAAGAACTCTTTTCTTATTCTATTTTAATGATATTTACCACCCTGCTGTACAGTTTTCAAAAAAAAAAAAAATCTTCATCAGGTATTGATAACTTATGTTTTAGGCAAGTAGCTTTTGATTACTGTCAGTTTGCTTTCCTCCTCTCGTATAAGGAGCCACTTATGTGTCGAGCTGAATAATCTCATGCACAGCTTTTTGGTTATTGTCTGTTAAGTACATTTTTCTTCTCTAATGTCTAGATACTGAAATGCCCATTCATCTGTTTACTGGCTACATCCATCCTGTAACTGTATATAAGCAAATTTGCGGAAGATTGGTGAGACATGCATGATTGGGATGCGATTGATTATTCATGATGCTGCAAAAGTTTGGCAACAACCAAATGAGTGTAAGGAGTATACTTTTTGAGCTGGAAGGATATTTTTGGCATATGTTCTTTGGGCACAAACCGACCAGTCTTTTCCCAGTAGGTATCTGCATGTGCATTATCTTCAGGTTATGCTCATATGGTTTCTCACTCTAGACTTCTTCTGCACGAGGCGCTGGCCTTGTACTTAGTACCACTTTTTTTTTATGTTTTCGATAGGATAATAATTCTAGTAGTTTAAAAGTGAACTAAAGTGGTTAAAATGATCTATTGTTAGCTGAGCTTACAATTACAGGATATAAACATCCAGACCTTGTTGAAACCGACATCAAATATGCAAGGTTTCTATTCTTAGACATGGTGCTGTTCATATATCAGCCCATGTATCTGATGAGACGATTTGTTCGAATGAGTATGCCCATGGGAGTATCCACGCCAGAGAATTTCGGTTGTCTGGTTCGTCCATGTGAAGACGGAATGCAGCGTTCGTGGGTGGGAGGGAGGTAGGTTCGGCTGCATTTTCCAATATCACCTTGGAGTGCGCACAGTCCAGAGCTACTATACGGAATCAGATGCCCCTCGGATCTGGCGTCGGTGCTTCCTTTTCTTCCCTTCCCTTCCCTTCCCTTCGTTCCCTCTCGGCCTCTCGTCCGTTATTATTCACTACATGGTCTCATTGAACTTCACTA
Source organism: Zoysia pacifica (assembly GCA_001602315.1). Classification (NCBI taxonomy): domain Eukaryota; kingdom Viridiplantae; phylum Streptophyta; class Magnoliopsida; order Poales; family Poaceae; genus Zoysia; species Zoysia pacifica. The sequence goes on from BCLH01002639.1 coordinate 34,019, forward strand.
CGGAAGAACATGATCGGAAAGGCTCCAAATCGCTGGTCCATCCACTAATCACAACGACGACGACTATTTTGCAAGAGCTGCCCCTGTTCTGATAGCACGATGATTGACGAACAAGCGCAGGGAACTTCATTCCATCGAGCATGCATGCATGCATGACTGCATGTAAAATGAACAAAAGAAGCCCTTTACATCGTGGCTATCGAATCCAATCATGCCTTCCTTCTTCGCGACATTTTTCTGACATTTTTCGTAAGGAATAAGTATAGACCACCTCTCAAGTACGAGGATCGGTGCGCTTCACTCTCTAACTTTTAAAACTAGAACTGTCTGCGTAACCTGTGGTTTTCGGGGTGGTTTTACTAATTATGATCTCACATATCAGTTTAAAATTAGTCTAATTCACTCCTTAAACTTTAAAATCAAAATTTTAACTGTTCAAGTATTGAAAGTTGTCTAGACAACCCCCGAGCTATTTGAGAGCAATTGCTATTTGACTTTGTTATGTGCAAATTAAAGCAATAATACTCATGCAAAGATGAAACTAAATGTAGAAATAGAATGAAAAGACAAAAAAATGCACATTACAAAGTAAAATAGCAGTTATTTGATGCTGTTATTTTTGTTATGAATAGCACTTGTATTCATCAAGTAAACGAAGAGGCTCAATATATAAAGGTACAAGTGAGAGAAATATATAAAAACCTTTCAAGAAAAACAAAAAAATACAAAAAGCCTCTAACCTATACGCATATCTCTAACAATTTTACCCTCTCCGTGTTTACTAAGTTTTTAATTTAGTACATATAATTAATATTCTAATATTTAACTAACTAACATTAATAATTGAAGAAGTGAATTAGATTAGCATTAATAGTTGAGGGGTGTATTAGATTTATTTCAAACTGATATGTGGGTCATGAATAGTAAAATCACTTTAAAAACCACTCAGAAAGTTATTTGGATGGTTTTTAATAATTTAAGGGTTAATTGATTGGTTTTAAAGGTTGAGAGTGGAGTGCATCCACTTACTTGAGGGGGTTGTAGAGTTATTCCTTTTTCGTAATACTATAGGGTTAATTTTGCTGCTTTGGCAATGCCACGGGACCCTTTTGCGCCGCCTACACCTAACATGAGCTTTTTCGTAAATTGGCTTTATTCCTTCTTTTTTTTTTTTTCTCCCGCGCCGTGATCATCTCCTCCTTTGCCTTTCACTCACCGGCCTGGAAGCCTTGCTCTGCTCCTCCCCTGTTCCGCGCGCGAAGCTTCGCGGCGACAACAATGCATGCCGTTGCTAGTGCTAGCTTTGGCCGAATCACCAAGCAACGAGAGCTGGCGGCAAGTTCGCCTCGCCTTTCATCGTCAATCTGGGTGACGGTGAAATGCGGGATCTTTCTTATTCCTTCGATTTTCTCCTGTGAAATTGAATTTTTTATAAGATTTTTATAAAATTTTTGCGTTCTAAACGGGTCTAAATTGGCAGCAACGTTGCCCAGGTATGCAGGCACTACTCATATGCATTTCAATCTCTGGTAGCAACGAGCGATGCCAGCGTCAACTCTGTCGATAACTGATGAAGCAGGCACGGCTGGATGGCAACATGACACTCCAAGTTTGAAGTGGGTTCATGGCCTTACGAACAAAGCGAGTATGAACATGCACAGGTCACGCCCTTCGTGCCCACGTAATGTTTGCCGTCGACGAACCAGACAGGGGAATAATAAGTGATAAGTCCAGGACGCGGCGCCTCCTGTCCTCCACCTTCTCCCAGTGCAACCTCCTTTAGTTGGCCCCATGCCATGCGTATCGTTTTCTACACTTCTGCTTCATTTCCCACCTATGTACTGTATATATCATTCCTTGATCGTGCATGCCATGACTAAGAGCATCTCCAAGAGGTTTTCTAAATTAAATTCTATTTTTCTTGATTTTAGCACTTCTCTAAAATACATCTCCCCTAAAAAACCTGAAGGTATCCAACAGACTCTCTAAACGTCTACTTTATTAATCGCTACATTCAAAATCAAATCAGAACCTCTCATGTCTCGATTTGAAAGAAGAGGATGCGGACACCTCTGCTGCGCACAGCTATACTATCAATTAGTATTTTCTTCGACGACAAGCAGATCATCGACCTGGACAATGAGCATCGTCATTTTCTACCCTCCTTGGCATCAAGAAGCTGCAGGCCATCGCTGTTGACAGCATGGACGAACCATATCTCCGTCTCGCCCGCCCCGTCACGCGACTCAGGCGCTGCGTGTTCCTTGACGAGGCACTGACCTCCTCGCTGCCGTGTTGTCGCGTGCGAGGGATCTGACCTCTCCGAGCTGCGTTTTGTTTTGGGTTTGACCTATCGACGCTGTCGTCTGTCACGGGAAGGTGGGTGAATCGGAAGGACAGATAAGCCGGAGCGCGGGAAGGGAGGTGTCGGTATCACGTACCTCGGGTACCCAACAGATCGCTCTAACTGGAGAAAATCGGGGGTCAGATGACACGGGCTTCGACCCCTCCGCGACGACCTACGACGGCTATATCATGGCCGCGCAGAGGCGCGAAGACCTCGGGCTCCGAGGATCAACACTCGAGAGCGACCCCCAAGAGGCAGGTACCGCGTTATGGTACATTTACTCTGGGGACCAGCTGCCATCCGTCTCGACGAAACAGGACAAGATTCACCACGGCGACACTCCAGCAGAAAGCTGCGACGACTGCCAGACACGATGGGACAGCACTGTAGCTAGCACAGTAGCGCCGGACAGGTACCGCGGTACCCGCCGACGTGCCCGACGCGACGGGTCATGACCGCGCCTGAACGGAACGAAGTGATGTCGACAACGACGAAAGGGTCCACCTGTCGGCGAGACGGCAGGATCGTGTAGGACCCATTGCATGTAACCTCAAGGCTCTCCCTATATAAATGGAGGCCCAGGGAGCGATAGAGAAATCAGTGGAAGACCACACCAAGCACCCTCGATTTTCCCACACTCTAGGTTCTCCCGCGAAGAGAGGCTCCTGTCTTGTAACGTTATCCTTGAGATAATCCGCTCCCTGGACGTAGGGTATTACACCACTCGAGTGGCCCGAACCAGGCGAAAAACCCCCTTGAGTCTACTTCAGATTAGGCCATATCGAATCCGAAGGCATATCATCCCTCACGATTGTATCTTTACTGCGCCGGTGGTCAGAACGTTGACAGTTGGCGCGCCAGGTAGAGAGCGCTGGCATCTCTTTTGGTGTGCTCTCGTTTCAGTTTTTCGATGGCCCCATACTTCGTTGTAAGGGACGTTTCGATCTCTCATCTCCGCTTCGAGGACTCCACGGTCGCTGTCTTTAGAGACGGTCGATCGTGGCAAGCCTCCGCTTTCGCCTCTGGGCAGACTTTTCGTTTCGAGAGCCTGGACTTCGTCGCGGACGAAGGCGGCAAGCTTTGCTTCTAGGCTCCGCGTGAAAGGCGCCCTTGCTGGTGGCCCCGGAGCCATCTTATTTTGGGGCACGACCCGTCAAGGGAGTGCTTCACTCTCCACGCCCCCAAGAGCGCGGAACCGGCGACTCCCGGCACCACGCCGTCGGGTGCCAACCTGTCCCTGCGCCCTCTAGTGGACGTCGCCGGTCAAGCTTGGCCCCCCCCGGGACGCACTGACAGCCCCGAGCCTAGGGGCAAGGCTCCAGCCGGGCCCAGTGACACGGCGCGAGCCCGGGGGCGATCCACCTACCAGCAGCTCGCAGCTGGGGGGCCGCCAACCTTCGATATCCCGCTCGAGAACCTCGCGGCGGCAGCGTGCATCCTCAACGAGACCGCTGCCCTCGAGGACCCGGCGCTGAGAGAAGTGTACGACCGCGTACGCTTCTACCTCGGCAGCGCACTTCAGCGACCAGAAGCGTCTCTCCGACCCCAGCAGTCAGAGACGAAAAGCAACCGCCAGTCCCAAGACCGATGGAGCTCGGTGCGCGACAGCCCAGTCGAGGAACGGCACCCTCGACACCATGCGGGGTCAGTCCTCCCCCGCCTCGGCCCCAACCTCGACGTCCGCGGCACCATCGACGCCAGGCGCCAAGCGAGGAGCGAGCTCCGCGACGAATCCTGCCGGAGACGCTCCCGCGACCGCTACTACCGACGCGGCTCCCTCGACTCCAGGAGCCCGAGCTGAGGGGGTCGGACCCAGAGCGTTCGGATCGCTCATCCGGCACGCGAAATTCCCGCAGAGGTTTCGCGCCTCGACCACCATCGAACGCTACAACGGGGAAACAAACCCCGTCCACTGGCTGGAGGACTACCGCCTCGCCTGCAGGACCGGAGGGGCGGACGACCTGTTCGCCATCCAGAACTTGCCTCTCTTCCTCACCGACTCCACCTGGGGATAGCTCGAACACCTCCCCGAGGGCTGCGTCCAAGACTAGAGCGACCTGCGCCGAGTCTTCGTCGGCAATTTCCAAGGGACTTACACGCGTCCAGGTAACTCCTGGGACCTCAAGAATTGTAAGCAGGGGTCCGGCGAGTCGCTCCGGGAATACATTCAGCGCTTTTCACGAAAGCGCAACGAGCTCCCCAGCGTCAGCGACGCCGACGTGATCAACGCCTTCACCTGTGGCACGGCGTCCAAGGCGCTCGTCCACAAGTTGGGCTGGAGGAACTCTCGGACCGCCCGAGACCTCCTCGACATCGCCACCACCTTCGCCACCGGAGAAGAGGCCGTGCAGGCCAACTTCGACCGAGGTCGGACGAAAGACGAAAGGTCGGGGAACGACCGTCGGGGAGATCAACCCCCCGACCGGTCCACGAACCGCCGCAACGAGCGGGGTGGCGGCAGCTCGAGCCGCAAGGGCAAAGGTCGGCGCCACGATGACGACTTAGTGGCCGCCGCAGACCACCCGGCCCGACCCCCGACCAAGAAACCGGCTAATCATGACGGCCACTTCGATAAGATGCTCGACCGACCCTGCCTCAACTATTCTATGCCGGTCAAGCACACCCTCCGAAATTGCCATCTGGCAAGGAGGTTCTTCAGGACCGAGCCCCAGGCTGGCTTCTCGGCAGCCAAGACCAACCCTCAGACCAAGGGCGCCGAGGAAGACGAGGGAACGGCTTTCCCCGAGCCGGAGGACTGCCTCATGATCTTTGGCGGCCCTGCGGCCTACTGCGAATCTCGCAGCCGCCAGAAGAGGACATGGCGCGAGGTCAACGCTGTCAACCCCGCGGTCCCCCGCTACCTCAAGTGGTCCGAGGCCCCGATCACATTCGATCAGGCCGACCACCCGGACCACGTCCCACAGCCCGGGCGCCTCCCGTTGGTGCTCGACCCCATCGTCGGCTCCGTGCGCCTGTCAAAGGTGTTCATGGACGGAGGAAGCGCCCTCAACATCCTCTATGCCGACGCCTTCCGGGCAATGAGGCTGACAGAGGCCGACCTTCGTCCGACTCACGCTCCGTTTCACGGAGTCGTCCCCGGGGGCTACACGACGCCCCTCGGCCAAGTCACGCTCCCAGTCACATTCGGTAACCGGAGCAATTTTCGGACCGAGTCGCACACCTTCGAAGTGGTGGAATTCACCGGCGCCTACCACGCCATTCTGGGTCGGCCATGTTACGCGAAGTTTATGGCCGTCCCCAACTACGTCTACCTGAAGCTGAAGTTGCCCGGGCCGAAGGGCATCATCACGGTCTCCTCACGCTTCCAACATGTCCTGGCTTGTGAGCAAGATAGCTTCGAGCTAGCCGCCGCCGAATCCGGCCTGGCCCGGCTAGACGCGATACGCAAGACGGAGGGGGCGGGCCCAGCGCTCCACTCCAAACCCGAGTCGTCATCATCCTTCAAGCCCGCCGACGACTCCAAAGAGGTCACTCTCGACCCCGCCGACCCCTCCAAGAAGGCCAGGATCGGGACAGCGCTCTCCGGCGAATAGGGAAGCGCGCTCGTCGACTTCCTCGTTCGGAATCGGGACGTCTTTGCCTGGGCATCGTCGGACATGCCCGGCATCCCGAGAGAAGTCGCCGAGCACTCCCTCGGCATCATCACGTGCTCTCGGCCCGTGAAGCAGCGACTCTGGCGTTTCGACGACGAGAAGCGCCGGGCCATCGGGGAAGAATTGACAAAGCTCCTGTAGGCTAAGTTCATTCAAGAGGTTTACCACCCCGAGTGGTTAGCCAACCCTGTAATGGTAAAGAAGAAGACCGGGTAATGGAGGAAGTGCGTTGACTACACAAGTCTCAACAAGGCCTGCCCGAAGGACTCCTTCCCACTCTCACGTATCGATCAGGTGGTGGACTCTACCGCCGGGTGCGAAACCCTGAGCTTCCTCGACGCCTATTCGGGGTATCACCAGATCTCTATGCGCGAGTCCGACCGGCCGGTTACATCCTTCATCACGCCCTTCGGATCCTTCTGCTACATCACCATGCCGTTCGGGCTCAAGAACGCAGGAGCCACGTACCAGCGCTGCATGAAGAAGTGCTTCCACGACCAGCTGGGTCGGAATCTGGAGGTCTACGTCGATGACATCGTCATCAAGACCCGACGGACCTCCGACCTCATCCAGGACCTGGAAGAGGCATTCGCCAATCTCCGGCGCTACCGGATCAAGCTGAATCCTGAAAAATACGTTTTCGGGGTACCTTCGGGCAAGCTGCTCGGCTTCGTCATCTCAGAGCGGGAAATCGAAGCGAACCCCGAGAAGATCTCCGCGATCCTCAAACTCGGGCCAATCGGCAACGTAAAAGGCGTCCAGAAGCTGACCGGATGCTTGGCGGCCCTCAACCGCTTCATCTCAAGACTTGGCGAGAAAGCGATGCCTTTCTATCGACTGCTGCGAAAAGCAGAGCGATTCACCTGGACCGCAGAGGCCCAAGAGGCCTTCGACCAGCTCAAGACCTTGCTTTCATCGCTGCTGGTGCTTACGTTCCTGACCCAAGGAGAAGCCCTCCTGCTCTACCTCGCGGCGACTTCGAAAGTCGTCAGCACCGTCCTCGTCGTGGAGCGAAGCGAGGAGGGACGGGCTCTGACTGTCCAACGGCCTGTCTACTTCGTCAGCGAGGTATTGGCCGACGCCAAGACTCGGTACACCCAAGTGGAGAAGCTGATCTACGCTGTCCTCATCACGAGCCGCAAGCTGCGCCACTACTTCACGAGCCATCCCGTCCACGTCGTCACCGGCTTCCCCCTCGAGGAAATCGTCGGTGCCAAGGACGCAGTCGGACGCCTCGCCACGTGGGCCATGGAACTCCTGGGGCTCGACGTCGCTTTTACCCCACGGCAGGCCATCAAGTCCCAGGTCCTGGCCGACTTCGTCGCCGAATAGACCGAAGCTCAAGAGCCGTCAGCCTCAGACGCCGTCGAATGCTGGACCATGTACTTCGACGGCTCCTGCATGCTCAAAGGCGCGGGGGCTGGGGTCGTCCTAATCTCCCCGAAGGGAGACAGGTTCCGATACGTGCTGCAGCTGCAGTTCCGAGCCTCCAACAACACGGCCGAATACGAGGCGCTCCTCCACGGCCTGGGAATGGCCACCACCCTCGGCGTTCAACACCTCTACGTTAAAGGCGACTCTGAGCTGGTCGTCAGCCAAGTCATGAAGGCTGCCAGCTGCCGAGACCGGAAGATGCAAGCCTACTGCCAAGAAGTTCGCAAATTCGAGGACATGTTTGACGGACTCGAACTCCATCACATCCTGCGTCGGGACAACGAAGCCGTGGATGCCCTCGCCAAGATGGGCTCGAAACGTCAGACAGTCCTCGACGGCGTCTTCCTCGAAGTGCTCACCAAGCCTTCCGTCAGAATCACGGAGGAACCACTCGTCGAAGGTCCGGGCGACGAGCCGACCCTCGGACCAGGAGCAGAGATCATGGCAGTCGCCCCCGATTGGTCTCGTGACATCTTCGCCTACCTGCAAGATGACACTCTTCCGGCCGACCCCGAGGGAGCCGAAAGGTCATGCGGCAAGCCAAGGCGTACGTCATCTCGGGCGACGAGCTTTACAAGCGAAGCCCGAGTGGTATATCGCAGCGATGCATCCCTCCGGAGCAGGGCATGCACCTGCTCGACGATATCCACTCAGGCATTTGCGGTCATCACGCCGGACCCAGAACCCTCATCGGCAAGGCCTTTCGACAAGGTTTTTATTGGCCGACAGCTGTGGCCGACCCCCAAAAGCTCGTTCGAGCTTGCCAGGGCTGCCAGTTCTATGCCCGACAGACGCACCTGCCGGCGCAAGAGCTCCAGACGATCCCGATCGCCTGGCCCTTCGCCGTCTGGGGACTCGACATCCTCGGACCATTCAAGAGAGCACTCGGCGGTTTCACCCATCTCTTCGTCGCCGTCAACAAGTTCACCAAGTGGATTGAAGCCGAGCCGGTGCCCAACATCACCTCAACCCAGGCGATCGGGTTCATCCGCAACATCATATGTCGATTCGGAGTCCCGAACTCCATAATCACCGACAACGGCGCACAATTCACCGGTCGGCAATTTCGAGAATTCTGCGACGAATACCACATTCGCCTGGACTTCGCCTCCGTGGCGCACCCCAGGACGAATGGGCAAGTCGAACGGGCCAACGGGATGATACTCCAAGGCCTGAAGCCTCGAATTTACGACTCCGTCAGAAGGGCAGCGAGACGATGGGTACACGAACTCCTGTCAGTCCTCTGGGGTCTGCGAACGACCCTCAACAGAACCATCGGGTTCACGCCGTTCTTCATGACATTCGAGGCGGAAGCGATGCTACCGACCGACCTCGACTACGACTCTCCGCGAGTCCGAGCCTACGATGAGGAGAGATTGCAGGCCGCTTTGCAGGACAGCCTCGACCAGCTGCAAGAAGCGCGCGAGGTAGCTCTCCTGCGCTCCGTCAAGTACCAGCAAAGCCTACGGCGGCTGCATGCTCAAAGCGTCAAAGGTCGGGCATTCAATGTCGGAGACATCGTGTTGAGAAGGGTACAAACGAAGGCCGACCAGCACAAGTTGTCGTCCCATTAGGAAGGACCCTTTGTAATCAAGCACGTCCTACGGCCCGGCTCCTACAAGTTGGCAACCGAGGACGGTCGGAAACTTGCGAACGCATAGAATATCGAGAACCTCCGACGGTTCTACACCTAATAAAAACAGCTAAGTTTTTGTGATCCTGTTCTTTTTCATTCTAAGGTGCGAGCCCTAGCCGACCCGGCCACCCCCCGCACCCGGGGGCTACTCACCTGCACCCTAGCCAGTGTCGAAACGTCCGACCGCGTTTTTCGACTCGTTATTTATCGACTTTAAACGCCAGGGCGCCGCTCTCCGTTAACTGTGTTCGTCGTTTTTCGTTTCCTCGGGGTCGGATCCCCGACCCGCGCCAAACTCGCGGGTGACCCTCAAACGACACTTCGCGCGTTTTTCGTTCAAAGCCTTCCCATGACAGCCACTACGAATCGAGACCTGATGACGCTCTATGGCTGTATCGGGTCCGGCACCCGACCCTACGAGCTATACTCAGTCCATTCGTTTGATTGACGCCATGGGGGCGCGAAAAACAGACGTAGTGTGCGAAGGAGGGTCGGAAATTCACATTCAAACTCTCTTCTCGAACAACATTGTTTGAATGATACTTTATTAACACAATGACACTTTACATATTTGACCTATATATAGGGAAACGGCCCGAATCGCTCGGGCAGGAGGTCCTCCGTCTTGAATTCGACGACGGCCTTCGCCCCCGGCTCCAGCGTCTCCGCCGCGATCGCATCAATCTGCTCGTCCGAGTAGCCCGACGCGAAGCCTTCAACAACCCTGCCGAGGTCCGCATCCGGGTAATGGGAGCGGACCAAGGCCAAGGTTATCGAGGACCCGTCCTCCAGCGCCCTCATCACGACGTTGGAGACGACCTCCGGGAGTTGCCTCAGAGCGTGCGCGACGACCGCCGTCGGGACGGAATCTGGCGCTCCAGAGTATAACCTCCCGATAAGATTCAGACCCACCGACCTCAGGGTCTGAACCTCGCCCGCCAATCCTGTACTTCGAAATGTTAGAAGGCCAGCGGTGACCAGAGCAATCAGGAAAGGACCAACCCTTACCGTCCCGCTCCTTGACGGCGGCCTCCGCGGCCTGCCCTGCCCGATCGAGGCTCTTCCGCAGGCGCTCATTCCGGATTTGGGCCGCCGAGAGCTCCTCGTGGACCTTGGCAGCCTCTTCGCGCGTCTCGCCGAGGTCCGCCACCGCCTACTCGACCTCGGACTGGAGCACCACCCGCTCCAACTTTAAGAGGTCGACCTGCTCGAAGGCACGGTCGCGCTCGTCCTTCGTCATGCGCAGCGTGAACTCCAGGGTCGAGCGGGCCCCCTCGACATGTTGGTGGAGAAGCCCGAGCCGCCGCATCTCGGTCTCGTGCTCCGCCACTTGGCGACGAAGACCTGCAAAAGGGTGAGTCAGGGTCCGACTCAGACGTCGGGGGAAAACCGCAATGCCTTACCGGTAACCGTGAGGTTGGCCTGCTCAAGGGCCGCCGCGGTCCGAGTTGCCGCGCATCGGACGCCGCCACCTCGGCACGCGCCTTGTTCGCCTCCTCAAGGGCGACACGGGCCGACTCTCGCGTGGCGAGGAGCTGCGACCTCAAGTCAGCCGCAGCCTCCCCCGACTCGGCCCGCGCTTTCGCCAGCTCTTCCTTGAGGCCGTCGACCTCGGCTTGGGCGACGAACCCGCGCAGTGGCCGACTAAGGACCACGTACAAGTTATCCTGCAAAAAGTTATCGGCCCGAGAATCGAAAAAATAAAAACGAAACAACCAGACCCGAGCCTACCCGGCACTCGACGAGGTGGTCTTCATCATAGATGGCGTCGACCTCCTCAGCGACCCCCAACAGCTGGCGAAGGCCGGCGACCAACCGCATGTTAAAGGCTCGAGCGCCTCCCACCCGATCCATCAGATAGCCGAAGCCATCAATCGCCCCCTCGAGTGGGAGGGGCCCTCGCCTGGGGACCTCCCAGGCGGTGATCGGCGCCCCCGGATCATGCGCCTCAACGGCAGCCCCGGCATCACCGCTCGGATCGGCGGAGCACGACGCTCCGACAATCTCGGGCAGTTTGCCGAGGGCCGTCTCGCTTAGGACACGCCCGGCCGTGGGCGCGTCCGAAGGCGGCGAGGCCGCCACACCCTCCAAAGGCGCCGTC
>BCLH01002640.1:10374-43116 GCA_001602315.1 Zoysia pacifica
AAAAAGATTGAATCTTAGTTCTCATAGTAATCAAAGAGCATTTTTAGAAGATAAAACAATTTAAGTTATCTAAATATACATTTTCATAATATATAAATGTCTTTAATTGTAGCATATATTTGCAAAAAAACTATCCATGAAGGATCTGTGTATAATATTCTGGATGGTGAAAAGAACGGGCACATATTTTATGTTTTTTAAGGACCTAAATGCAAAACTATCTTGTATTTTTGAGTCAAAAACTATCTAAGATTGGTGGATGGATGGAGTTGTACTTTATTTTTGGTTTTATGAAGGGTCTAAAAGCAAAAGTTGCAGAGGTATATCCAACTCTTTGTACACCAGAGGATTGATTTGACGATCTAGAATTTATTGATGATGTGACTTCAGATATTTAAAGAGAATCTACGGGCTTTAATATATACAGATTTTTTTTTATTATTTCACTATCCATACAAAGTATTGTGACAGGACAGCGTGCGAACCTAAAAAAGCTAGGGCAATGACACGACTGTTTATGCCTGCTCCCGCCGAGTAAAAACACGCTCCTACGTTGACTGGAGAAAGGATTTTTTCTCCTTCCTAATATTCACCGTTAGATTTTAATTCGACGGTTAATATTTTTAGGTAACCCTTGCAAAGGACTATGACAGGACAATGTGTGGACCTAGAAAAGGTAGCACAGCCGTTCATGCCTGCTCCTGTCGAGTAGAAGCACACTCTTACGTTGACCGAGGAAAAGATTTTTTCTCCTTCCTAATATCTACGGTTAGATTTTAATCTGACAGTTAATATTTTTTAAGGTGACGTGGCGCAACGAGAGTTGAGACAGCGCTTGCGCTTTAATATATTAAGATCCAACGGTTAATATTTTTTAGGGTGACCCATGCAAAGGATTGTGACAGGATAGTGTGTGGACTTGAAAAAGCTAAGACGATGACATAGTCGTTTATGCTTGCTTCCGCCGAGTAGAAACACGCTCCTACATTGATCGAGTAAAAGATTTTTCTTTTTCTTAATATCCACCATGAGATTTTAATTCGACGGTTAATATTTGTTAGAGTGACGTGGCGCAACAAAGGTTGAGAGAACACTTGCACTTTAATACATAAAGATGTAGGTAATAAGAAAAATCCAAACAGGCCCTTGTTGATTTTGTTCTTTCTGAAATGAACAACTCGATTTCATATGATGTTAAACTGAGTGACTTACATAAACCTATTCATTGTAGCCCAATTCAAAAAATCCAAACAAGCCCTTGCTCTACATCGTCCTCCTTTCTCAGATTAAATCCCTTCAGCCTTTTTAATTATTTCACGGTTATTAATTAAATTCTCAGATTAATTTTTAACCCTCATTTCTTTTCACCCTTCTATAAATATCCTCTAACCCTAGCCCCAAATTCTGACCTCATTTATTTTTCCTCTTTCTCCTTCCTTCCACCGCGAGTAGAGTGACTGGCAACCGTCGCCGTCCGCGCCGAGTCTCCGTGCGCCAACCCCCCGCAGCCTCGCTCACCGCGCTCTGCTCTACATCGTCCTCCGCGCCGTGACGTCGCCAGCCTCCGTCCGGGATTTCCGAAGCAGTCGCTGTCTCACGCCGCATCCTCGATTTCCCCCGCGCGCCCAACCGCCTCTGCCCCGCCGCGTCAGCCAGCGCCGTCAGACGAAGCCGCGCGTGGTCCTCTGGTCCGAAGCCAGCCCGCGCGTCTGCTGGTCCCTGCGCGTTGCCGGATCATCGTCTCTGCAAGCCTGCCTCCTCGTGATTTCTCTGCGCCGGTGAGAACCGATCTCTCTCTCTCTCTCTCTCCATGTTTTGCTGCGTCAGTGTGTGGGCAGAGCTTATAATTTTTGCACTGTTCTAGTTTTGGTCCTCCAACCAGTGCAGTACCGTGCCAATTTTCTCCGAATTCCAGCACGGGTCTCCGATCTCCGATTTCATCTCCGAATTTCAGATCCCGGTGAGAACAATTTTTTCCCCTCTCTTAATCCCTTTTCCTTTCCGATTAATTGTTAGATTAATTGCTATTTTAATCTGGGATTAATTATTCTGCAATTAATTTAAATTCTTGTGATCTCGATTGTCTACAATTTCCGTGGCACCCCGTTTGATCTCCGATTAATCTCAAAATTGGTCCGTTAATTTGTCCCGTCGCGATTACTGTGTAGGGTTGTTCCGGATAACGTTTTGCGCACGTTTAGTCTAGTAATTTTCGATTTAGATTCTAATTCCAGTTCTATTCTTTGTCGCGTAATTAGTGTCTAATCCCTGTTGTTCGTGTGGTGATTAGCTGCTGTCTCTGAGGAGTTCTGCGAGCCAGCTCAGTTCGACGATCCGGATCTCGACTTTGATTCCGACTTGCCAGGTAAGCCGCGTTCCTTGATCACTTTGTTCCCAGCATTTTAAACTGCATGTTTTGTTTGCAACTTTAATTTTGTATGCCAACTATTTTAAAATGTGCTAGCAACATTCTTAAGCCGTGCCTATTTACTGTTCCACAAATATTAACATTAGGATTGCTTTAGTACATTTATTTTACTTTTATGCTTAGCCATGCTTAGTCGCATTTATTTATCTCACACTTATCACTATAAAAATGGAATTTGTGTTAAATGCTTTTGAATTGTGCTTCAAATGTGTGAGTATTGCAAATAACTATACATAACTATTTAGCGGGGGCAGGAGGCAGTTTGAGGAGCTGGGGGACTTTCGGGAAGTCCCTATGTGAGTACCTGTGGCGGATACATTGGAGGCTTCGGCCTTGGCGACGAGTTTGTTGGTTGTTAGAGTTGTGGTTGGAGAGATGGCCTGCCCCGGCAATTAAGGACTGAGTCCTTCGAGTCTTGTACACTCAGTTGACAACCATACACACCATGTTACCCTGTATGGACAGTTGGCTTGATCTTAAAGCTTGCCGAGACTGGTTGTTTACCTGTGGATTGGCGGTGTAGTGTTAGTGTGGTGTTGAGCTTTGACTCCCCACATGAGATCGAGATACCCCACCTGATCAGTGGTAGGCTCTTCACAGCTCCAGAACCCGATTGCGTAGGCTTTTGGGATCCCTATCCTGGAGGACGGATGACGCCAGTTAAAGCTTGTGGACGGGTTTTGTGTGTTTGTCGGGACTACGACGGTAGTTCCCGATGACGCTTCTCGTGGGTCTAGGTGCATAACCTCTGCAGAGTTTTAGTCGATGCGCATTGCCATGTCTTTTTGGAAGGACACCACCCTGAGTTGTGCTCCTCGTTGAGTAGTTTTGTTTTTCTCCCTCCTCTCTTTTTTTAAATGTTTTTGACTCCGGTCTTTGAGCTGTGGCCGAGTGTGGAGATTACATCAGCATTAAAATAAACCCTTGTTCGAGATAACGGAGATCTCTACGGGGCAAGATAATAAAATTTAATAAGTTTAAAAATAAAGCTTTACTGCATACTTTAAATAAAATAAAATGTTTTAAACTTACATTTAGCACTTGAGCCATGCCTTTACTTTTGAAACCATTTGCATGCATACATTGTTGTTAGGTAGTACGTGGTTTGTTGAGTATTCGTACTCACGGCTTTCTAATTTGTTGTTTTCAGAGGATACGTTCAGCTTCGATTTCGACTACGTCTCCGACGGCCCGTGACGTCCGCTCCTGCGCTCGAGCTAGCCTGTGTGGAGGAGGTTCGCTACTGTCGTCATGTTGATGCTTCCGCCGTTGCTTTTGTTGGATTCACGATAGAGATATATCCGCTCTGAGATATTTCTGACCTGCGTGCTGATGGACCCATTTGGAGAATTTTATTATAATAATTTTACTTTGATTTACTATTTTTAAATTTGTTTTTTGTTTAATATTTCTGTTATGATTTCTTGATTTATTGCTTGTGATATCGTGAACACCTCTCACCGGACAACGAGCAACCAGTACACACTCGCAGCATAAACAAACATATCAGCTCCTTTCAGCTGGGATCGCCGCGTCGCTTTCGATCCGTCTGTCCGGAAGACCAACGACGAGAGCCTCCCCTGATTCGCTGCGAGATGAAGAGACGTTTCCGTCTTTGGGCACTCCCGGGCCTCCCAGTGTCGTCCACCTGGCCCCTCGCGGATCCCTGGCACATCGCCCCCCTTTCCTGCCGCCCAATGCGCGCCGCGCTTCCAAAGGCACCGCCTTCGTCCGGCTAGCGAGGTGGCCCAATCGGAGGGCGCGGCCTTTAACCCAGCGCCGGATTGCTGGCCGTCGCTGTCTGTCGCAAGAAACATTATCGTGGCGTGGTTGGCGGGAGCACGCGGGCGCGTACGCGTCACCGGTCACCCGTCTTGACCAATCCGCGAGGAGTACGCTGTACCTTCTATTACTTTCATGTCTCACGGTTATAATATTTCACATCTACATTTATTCACACCAATGTATCACAGTTACAAACAGTACCAACATTTATTCACACCAATGTATCGCAGTTACAAACATTACCAACAGACATTCACATAACACTTATCTCTGTCATCAAAGAAATTATATTATTATACTTAAACATAATAGACACATAACAATTATCCTTCGTCCCTAATTAATATCAATTAACAACTAAATGGCGCACAATAGTACGCCTCAGCCCACTAGTATACGTGGAGTTGGGTACGGAGTGGAGTAACTATGTCTCTTGATGGATTGGGATATGATTAAGCCCCTAAAAGAATCTCAGATAAATTTTATGGAAATCAAATCAATTTTAGAAGAAAAAACTAGAAAATCTGTGCGACAATTGCCTTTTTGTGTATGTTTTTTGTGCACCTTTAGTTGAAGCAGTATATTTTAAATTTATTATTTAACAAATAAAAATATAGTTGCCTTAACATAGATGATAAAGTTCTATAAACATATACTTCGATCTTAAAACAAATTATTTTTAATTTTGTAACTTAATAAATTTAAAATTATTTCTAATTTATATTGACAATGTTTGATTAAAACATTGTGTCCAAAGCTACTATTTTTTAGACCGGAGTTGTAAGCGGGTGTCGGGATAATATACCCCGGGTACCTACGGATCAACTTCTACAGCACGACCCACTTACGGTCCGCGGTCCTTCAACGGCCCACCAAGAACTTCACAAAGGCGGCCCGGCCTCAGGGGTCGGAAAACCTCGCCAATGCCCAAAGCCGATGCGGATGTAATCGCCCCGACCCTCAAGGGTCGAGACCCGAGCTATCAGGACCCTAGCGGTCAGGACTCGCCCGCCGGCCGCTACAAAGCAGTTATCACTCCAGCAAACAGACCAATTCAGAATCCCTGGCGATGTGCAGTTACGCGAAGAGGATAAGCATTCCGAAAGATTTCGCAACTACCCGGTTGAACGAGAAACAACCCTCCAGGCGATAAAGCTGAGCAGTAAAGCAACCCTGTTTCCTCTCAGTGAATAAGGGTACGAACGGGAGGCGCCGATCGTCTAGCCCGAACGCTAGAGAGTATGATTCTCTGAAGACCGTGGCCCCACCAGTCAAGGGGTCATCCGCTTCCGTAGGCGGCAAGATACTCAAACTATGGTCTGGTCACTCTAACTATGGTTCGATCAAGATAACCCAGGTCTGACCCTATATAAGGGGCACCCAGGAAGCAAAGCAAAACAACAAGCAAGATACAAGACGCGCGACAGACACATAGAGCAACAGTGATAATCACCACCTGTAAACCACCCCCATCACACGAGCTTGACACTCTCGGATCCGTCCGGAGCCCTTCCGCATTGTACTCTCGTGTTCTTGAGATTCATACGATTGATCTCTCGCCCCTAGACGTAGGGTATTACGCCTCGAGACGACCCGAAGCAGGTTAACCTTTGAGTCTCACCTGTAGACTAGGCCATTCGATTCCGAAAACGCACGATCCCCCGTCTGATCGTATAAATTTACTATACCGGTGTACGAAACACCGACAGTTGGCGCGCCGGGAAGGGGTTTCCGGTGCGTTTTCATTCGCTGTTTCGATGGCTTCGATTTTTGTTTTAGTCGAAGATTCTTCCACCTCTCGACTGTTCTTCAGGGATTTCGCGGTTGCCATCGCTCGTGATGGTCGGTGGTGGAGCATTCCCACTTTCGCTGCTGGCCAGGCTTTTTGCTTCGAGATCCTAGATTTCGTCGCCGACAACAGCGGCGAACTCCACCTTCAGATCTTGCAAAAGCGGCATTCGCCTCAACGTCGCTCGCCTCGACGTCGTCTTCTTCGTTCTTCGCCTCACGACATGTTGGGCCACGATCCTTCCCGTGAGTGCTTCATGTTGCCAGCCAAAGCCGCAGAGGACGAAACCCCCGGCAAGGCAGCACATGACGATCCATCTCCGCACCTTCGCGCTCTTACTGTGGTCGAGGACGCACTCTGGTGCAAATTTGCAACCGAGGGCGACCCGAAGGGTAAGGGCGCCACCGTGACTAGTGGTGGGGCCCGAGCCCGAGCCCGCATTGCTTATCAGCAGATCATGGACGGTGGCACGCCTGTCTTTGAAACGCCATACAAGAATCTAGCGGCGGCGGCCTGAGTCCTTCACGAATCTCCCACACCCGACAACCCCATCCTCAAAGAGACTTACGATCGTCTCCATGTCTACCTTGACGGCGCTCTGCAACCACCCGAACTATCTCTTCGTCAGGACTCTGAGGCACACAGTTCCTACCGGCCGAGTGCCGATCGTCGAAGCCCTGCTCACGGCCATCGCCGCGGACGGGCTGAGACGAGGAAACCCGACCCCCCGGTCGGCAACATCCGTCGCCGCTTGGGGGAGCATCGTGATGCTCGTCACACCATCGAGGCACGGAAGCATGCCAGGAGTGACTGCTACTCCGACTCCGGGCGCGATCGATCCCCCGAGCGACGTCAGCAACGCCGCAGCTACGACGATGCTCGTAGCCTCAGCCCCGATGACATCGAACCCCGAGCATTCGAGGCCCGCATCCGAAGAGCCGGCTTCCCCGACAAGTTCCGCGCTCCAACCAACATCATCCGGTACACTGGCGAGACGAATCCTATCCACTGGCTCGAGGACTATTGCCTCGCGTGCCGAACCGATGGCGCCGACGACCTCTTCGCCATCCAGTACCTGCCGCTCTTCCTGTCTGATTCAGCCAGGGGTGGCTCGAACACCTTCCGAGGGACAGCATCCACGACTGGGCTGACCTTCGCCACGCCTTCATCGACAAGTCCCTCCGAGACTACATTCAGCGATTTTCGCGAAAGCGAAATGAGCTGCCCGACGTCAGCGACGCCGACGTCATCAACGCCTTCACCTGCAGCACGACATCCAAGGCGCTCGTCTACAACCTGGGGTGTAAAAACCCTCGGACGACACGCGCCCTTCTCGACATCGCCACCACTTTCGCCACTGGGGAGGAGGCTGTTCAAGCCAATTTGCGATGTTTTTACGCATAATGAAGCTATTCAAATCTTTATTCATTTCATTTATGTCTAATCCGCTAAACTGTGCCTTTGGCAGTGAAGTGCAGTCAGCTCACCTACGCTCCTCTGCCAAGGGGAAGGATCGGAGCGACCGACCCGAGGATCATACGGCCCTGTGCCTCGTTAGCCTAAACTAAGGTCCCGTACCTTAGTCCCAAAAGGACTCCGCGTTCTAGCGATTAGCTCTATGCCTCGCCATTACTAAGGCTCGACGCCTACCATGTTTCCTCGGGGACCGACCCCTCGGCTCGTGACTCGCTGCACTAGTGACTCGGCTTGACTCTCGCGGACTATGAGCATTCTCGTTCAAAGCAATCCTCGCGGCTAACGGTCCGACCCGGTGTTGGTGACGCTTTACGGTCCGAGCCCTGCACTCGACCTTACGAGCTATACCCGACCCAGTCGCCTGACCAATGCCGAATGGAACGCAAAGAATAATGTGAAACACTTGATGTCAGAAAGGGTCAGAAATATAAAATAACCTCGCAAACAAGTTTACCGGTATCATTACAAGCTACAAGCCAAAACATCTAAAGGAGGCAGGCAGCCGAAGCGTTCCTTCATCAGAGTCGGCCGGAGGAAGCAGTTGATGATCTCCTGCGCCTGAGGCTTGGAGCCCCAAAAAAGCTTCGTCGACGTCTCACTTGACGTACCCGAGGTGAAACCCTCGGCAACGCGCCCGCAGATACTAGGGCCGACCCCTTGATCCGGAGATCCAACACCCAGTACAGCCAGGACACCGACTTCTTCAGCCGACACCACCACAGGCGCCGGCGCATATGACGGAGGAACTCCCTCCTACAAAGCACAAATAAGCACTCCAATCTCGCCAATACCTTCATCACTAACAAGTGCAGGCCAAATGACTTACCAGCCGTTCCGCTTGATACTCGGCATCCAGAGGGGCCGGTCCTCTGCTCGCGTCAGCAAGAGCATCACCCTTCAGCAGGCGCGACAGGCGTTGCCTCACGCTGTTCTCCGATAGCTCTGACTGGAGGACCCCCCCGCATCGTGTCCAACCGCCCGAAGCGACCGGCGGTTACAATTCCTATACGCCGCATCCGCTGTTCACCTGGAGGCGATGGAGCCGTCCTGTTGCGGCTGTGACCAACGATCCGTTACAAACGCCGTGAACCGATTCACAGGTCGGGACAAACGAAAGGTTGGACGAACCCCCAACCGGCCCGACAGCTGTCAGGGACGCTGATAATGGGAAGACTGGCCAGCCCCGTCCAACCTAGGCGTTATGCCGATCATGAGCAGAGATTAGCCAGACCGGTCTAATCTAGGCATTTTTCCTGGCATCAGGCTAATGACGAAAATTAGCCTACAACCGACCTCTACAGTCGGGAATTGCTTCTACGACGCTTAGGCCCACGATCGACCCTTCGGATCGCTCGGGGGCTCGGGGGCTACGCCTTACAGACGCTCTCGCGCGCCCCTGTAGGATCAACCATAAACGAGTGATGGTCGGCACGACGCTTCAGCCCACGACTGACCCTTCGGATCGCTCGGGGGCTCAGGGGCTACGCCTTACGGACGCGCTCGCGCGCCCCCGTAGGATCAACCATCAACGAGTGATGCTAGGCACGACAGCCCACGACCGATCCTTCGGATCGCTCAGGGACTCGGGGACTACGCCCTACGGGTGCGCTCGCGCGCTCCCGTAAGATCAACCATCAACGAGTGATGGTCGGCACGATGCTTCAGCCCACGACTGAGCCTTCGGATCGCTCGGAGGCTCAGAGGCTACGCCGTACGGGCACGCTCGCGTGCTCCCGTAGGATCAACCATCAACGAGTGATGGTCGGCACGACGCTTCAGCCCACGACCGACCTTTCGGATCGCTCGGGGGCTCGGGAGCTACGCCCTACGAGCGCGCTCGCGCGCCCCCGTAGGATCAAAACAAACTTCGAAGACGAACAGCCCAAAGCCGCCTCAACAGATGTTGCAAACGGCGTAGGGCTCGGGGGCTACTATAGGGATAGTATACCCCGGGTACCTACGGATCAACTTCTACAGCACGACCCACTTACGGTCCGCGGTCCTTCAATGGCCCACCAAGAACTTCACAAAAGCGGCCCCGCCTCAGCGGTCGGGAAACCTCGCCATGGCTCGAAGCCGAGGCGGATGTAATCGCCCCGACCCTCAAGGGTCGGGACCCGAGGTACCAGGACCCTAGCGGTCAGGACTCGCCCGTCGGCCGCTATGAAGC
The DNA here is from genome assembly GCA_001602315.1 of Zoysia pacifica. NCBI lineage: Eukaryota > Viridiplantae > Streptophyta > Magnoliopsida > Poales > Poaceae > Zoysia > Zoysia pacifica. The sequence continues at coordinate 20,023 of BCLH01002640.1, forward strand.
AGTTATCACTCCAGCAAACACGCCGATTCAGAATCCCTGGCGATGTGCAGTTACGCGAAGAGGATAAGCATTCTGAAAGATTCCGCAACTACCCAGTTGAACGAGAAACAACCCTCCAGGCGATAAAGCTGAGCAGTAAAGCAACCCTGTTCCCTCTCAGGGAACAAGGGTACGAACGGGAGGCGTTGATCGTCTGGCTCGAACACCAGAGAGTATGATTCTCTCAAGACCATGACCACACCTATCAAGGGGTCATCCGCTTCCGTAGGCGGCAAGATGCTCAAACTATGGTCTGGTCACTCCAACCATGGTTCGGTCAAGATAACCCAAGTCCGGCCCTATATAAGAGGCACCTGGAAGCAAAGCAAAACAACAAGCAAGATACAAGACGCGTGACAGACACATAGAGCAAAAGTGATAATCACCACCTGTAAACCACCTCCATCACGCGAGCTTGGGACTCTCGGATCCGTTCGGAGCCCTTCCGCATTGTACCCTCGTGTTCTTGAGATTCATACGATCGATCTCTCGCTTAGAGCAACAGTGATAATCACTACCTGTAAACCACCCCCATCACGTGAGCTTAGGACTCTCGGATCTATCCGGAGCCCTTCCGCATTGTACCCTCGTGTTCTTGAGATTCATACGATCGATCTCTCGCCCCTGGAAGTAGGGTATTACGCCTCTAGGCGGCCCGAACCAGGTTAACCTTTGAGTCTCACCTATACACTAGGCCATTCGATTCTGAAAATGCACGATCCCCCGTTCGATCGTATAAATTTACTGTGCCAGTGTACGAAACACCGACAGCGGGAAAAAGATTGAATCTTAGTTCTCATAGTAATCAAGGAACATTTTTAGAAGATAAAAACAATTTAAGTTATCTAAATATACATTTTCATAACTGTTGGTGTTTCGTACACCGGCACAGTAAATTTATACGATCGGACAGGGAATCGTGCGTATTCAAAATTGAATGGCCTAGTCTATAAGCGAGACTCAAAGGTTAACCTGGTTCGGGCTGCTTTGTGGCGTAATACCCTACGTCTAGGAGCTGAAGATCGATCATATGAATCTCAAAAACACGAGAGTACAATGCGAATGGGCTCTGGACGGATCCGAGAGTCCCAAGCTCGCGTGATGGGGGTGGTTTACAGGTGGTGATTATCACTGTTGATCTCATTCGCTTTGCTAGCCACCCGGGTACCCCTTTTATAGGGTCGGACCTGGGTTAGCTTGACCGAACCATGGTTGGAGTGATCGGACCATGGTTTGAGCATCTTGCCGCCTACGGAAAAGAGTGACCCTTTGACAGGTGGGGCCACGGTCTTCAGTGAATCATGCTCTCAGACATTCGGGACAGACGATCGGCGCCTCCCATTCGTACCCTTGTTCACTGAGAGGGAACAGGGTTGCTTTACTGTTCAGCTTTATCGCTTGGTAGGTTGTTTCTCGCTCAACCAAGTGGTTGCGGAATCTTTCGGAATTCTTATCTTCTCTGTGGAGCTATACGTCGTTAGGAGTTTTGAATTGGCGTGACCGTTGAAGTAGTGACTGCTTTGTGGCGGTCGGCGGGCGAGTCCCGACCGCTAGGGTCCTGATAGCTCGGATCCCGACCCCTAAGGGTCGGGGCGATTATAACCGCCTCGGCTTCGGTTCTGGGCGAGGCTTCCCGACTGCCAAGGCCGGGCCGTGTTCGTGAAGTTCTTGGTGGGCCGTTGGAGGACCGCGGACCGTAGGTGGGCCTTGATGTACAAGTTGATCCGTAGGTACCCGGGGTATACTATCCCGATAGTAGCCCCCGAGCCCAGCGTCATTTGCAACCTCTTATGAGGCGGCGCTGGGCTGTCCATCTTTGAAGTTTGCTTTGATCCTACGAGGGCGTGCGAGCGCCCCTGTATGGCGGAGCTCCCGAGCCCCGAACGAGCCGAAGGGTCGTCGTGGGCTGAAGCGTCGTGTCGACCATCACTCGCTGATGGTTAATCCTACGGGGGGGCTGTCATTAGCATGATGCCTGGGAGAATGCCTGGATAGGACTGATCTGGCCGGTCTCTGCTCATGATCGACATAACACCTAGGATGGACTAGTCTGACCAGTCTTTCCATGATCAGCGTTCCGGACAGCTGTCGGGCCGGTCAGGGGTTCGCCCGGCCTCTCGTTTGTCCTGACCCGTGAATCGGTTCACGGCGTTGGTAACGGATCGTTGGTCATGATCCCAACGATCGGACGGTTCTGTCGTTTCTAGGTGGATGGCGGATGCAGCATCTTGGATTGGCCCATCGCACGGCCAGGAACGCGCGACGGTTCGCGTCGCGCAGGTCCCATCGGGGGTACGGTTGCCAGGCATTAACTGCACGTTAATGCCGCTGTTGTCGACGCTCACTCATATGCAAGATCTGAAGGTGAAGTTCGCCGCTGTTGTCGACGACGAAATCTAGGCTCCCAAAGCGAAAAGCCTGGACAGCAACGAAAGTGGGAATGCTCCACGATCGGCCATCACGAGCGATGGCAACCGCAAAATCCCCAAAGAACAGCAGGGAGGTGGAAGAATCTTCGACTAGAGCAAAAACCGAAGCCATCGAAACAACGAAAGAAAACGCACCGAAAATCCACTTCCTAAAGCGCCAACTGTCGGTGTTTCATACACCGACACAGTAAATTTATACCATCGGACGGGGGATTGTGCGTTTTCGGAATCGAATGGCCTAGTCTACAGGCGAGAGTCAAAGGTTAACCTGGTTCGGGTCACCTCGAGGCGTAATACCCTACGTCCAGGGGCGAGAGATCGATCGTATGAATCTCAAGAACACGAAGATACAATGCGGGAGGGCTCCGGATGGATCCGAGAGTCCCAAGCTCGCGTGATGGGGGTGGTTTACAGGCGGTGTTTATCACTGTTGTTCTGTGTCTATCGCTCTTCTTGTGTTTTTCCCCTTTTTGTCGTCTGGGTGCCCTTGATAAAGGGCCGGACCTGGGTTGTCTTGACCGAACCATGGTTGGGGTGACCGGACCATGGTTTAAACATTTGGCCACCTAAGCGGATGACCCCTTGACAGGTGGGGCCATGGTTCCCAGAGAGTCATGCTCTCTGGCATTCAGGCCAGATGATCGACGCCTCCCGTTCGTACTTCTATTCACTGAGAGGGGACAGGGTTGCTTTACTGCTCAGCTTTATCGCCTGGAGGGTTGTTTCTCGTTCGACCGGGTAGTTGCGGAATCTCCCGGAATGCTTATCCTCTTCGCGTAATTGCACATTGCCAGGGATTCTAAATCGGCGTGTTTGCTGGAGTGATGACTGCTTCCCAGCGGTCGGCGGGCGAGTCCCGACCGCTAGGATCCCGATAGCTCGGGTCTCGACCCCTGAGGGTCGAAACGATTGCTCCTCTGTCTCTGGGCCTTGACGAGGCTTTCTGACCGCTGAGGCCGGGCCGCCTTTGCGAAATCTTTGGTGGGCCGTTGGGTCGCCGACTATAGGTGCGCCGTGTTGTGGAAGTTGATCCGTAGGTGCCCGAGGTATACTATCCCGACAGTAGCCCCCGAGTCCTGCACCGCTTGCGACCTCTGTTGAGGCGACGCTAGGCTGTCCATCTTCGAAGTCTGCTTTGATCCTGCGAGGGCCCGCGAGCGCGCCAGTAGGGCGTAGCCCCCAAGCCCGCGAGTGACCCAAAGGGTCGGTCGTGGGTTGAAGCGTCGTGCCGACCATCACTCGCCGATGGTTGGTGCTACGGGGGCGCGCGAGAGTGCCTGTAGGGCGTAGCCCCTTGCCCCCGAGGGACCCGAAGGGTCGATCGTGGGCTGAAGCGTCGTGCCGACCATCACTCGCCGATGGTTGATCCTACGGGGGCGCGCGAGCGCGCCAGTAGGGCGTAGTCCCCGAGTGACCCGAAGGGTCGGTCGTGGGCTGAAGTGTCGTGGAGGCAGTTCCCAACCACTGAGGTCAATCGGAAGCTAATTTTCGTCATTAGCGTGATGCCAGGAAGAATGCCTAGATAGGACCGGTTTGGCCGGTCTTTGCTCATGATCGGCAAAACGCCTAGGATGGATTGGTCTGACCAATCTTCCCATGATCAACGTTCTTGTCAACTGTCGGACCGGTCGGGGGTTCGCCCAACCTCTCGTCTGTCCCGACCGTGAATCGGTTCACGGTGTTATTGATGGTTCGTTGGTTGCGACTCCAATGATCGGACGGCTCCGCTGCCTCCAGGTGGACGTCGGATGCAGCATCTTGAAATTGTAACCGCCGGTTGCTTCGGACGGTTGGATTGGCCCATCGCACGGCTAGCGAAGTGCGATGGTTCGCAGCGCGCACATCTCGCCAGGAATGCGATTGCCAGACATTAACTGCACGTTAATGCCGCACTGCCCTCTTCCCGTCGGTTCAAATTTTGAGGGCGGCTCATGGGCCCTCCTGTTGGCGTCTGGGTGACGAGACTCTTCCGTGTGCTTAGGTTCAAGCGCCCACTGGCTAGTGAGTGTTGGTTGATACGTTGGTTCGAGGCGTCGACGATCGTGCTGCGTCGAACCGGCACATCAGCGTCTATAAGAAGGGTGGTCTGTCCTCCGGTCTTCGTCATCTTGATTTCAAATTCTTACGCGTCGTGCTCCTTCGTATTCCTTTCGCTTGCTCTTCACCTTCCTCTTCGTCTTCTTCTCCGACTTCACCTTCGTCTTCATGGCCGCCCAGTGGAAAGCGTCCACCGTCTCGGAGAGCATCCTCACCGCCTCGTTGGGGCTTGGAGTGCTCCCTCCAAGGGACACGGGGCGATGGCGTTCGGCGTACCGCGAGGTTGTTCCGTCGCCTCGCGCCAACGAGATCGTCAGCTTCGTCGAGTTTCACGAGCGCGGGTTGATGTTGCCGTTGTCGAACTTCTTCCGCGGCTTGCTGGAGTACTACGGCGTGCGTCTTCATCATTTCAACCCCAACAGCATCCTTCAGATCTCGGCCTTTGTCACGCTGTGCGAGGCCTACTTGGGGATTGATCCCCACTTCGACTTGTGAAGGTACTTCTTCCGCGTGCAGCTTCAGCAGGAAGGCGGCGTGGTCCGCACCGTTGGTGGCGCGGGGATTTGTCTCCGGAACAATCGCCAAGAGTACTTCAACATACCGTTGAAGGACTCCATGACGGGATGGCACGGAGGTGGTTCTACATCGAGAACACCACCCCCGAACTGCCGGCGTTCGACCTTGAACCGCCGGCGGTCTTGGACTTGTGGAATGTCGGGCACAGCGACGCGCAAGAGGTCGACATCGAAGATCTGCTCGTCCGGATGGCCAAGCTGGACGACGCGGGCCTGACCGGGGCGCGTCTGTTGGACACCTTCGTTCGCCGCCGCACTCAACTGCTCCGCCTCCGCGCGCGGCTCATGTGCGACTACACCGGGCGGTTCGACACGATGTGGGAGATCCTGCAGTCGGAACTGTCGGAGGATGGCGTGAGGCAACGCCTCTCATGCCAACTAAAGGGCGACACTCTCGCCGGTGCGAGCGAGGGTCCGGCTCCTCTGGACGCCGAGCATCAGGAGGGTCGAATGGTAAGCTTTTGCCAGCGTTTATTAGTGAATAATGTATTGGCGAAATTAGAGCGCTTATCTGTGTTTTGCAGGAGGGCGTTCCTCCATCGCACTCGCCGGCGCCCGTGATAGTGCCGGCTGAAGAGGTCAGCATCCTGGCAGTGCCGAGTGTCGAGTCTTCGGGCAGAGAGGTCAGCCTCGATGTTGCCGTCGTCGGGCCCTCGACGTGGTCGGTGTCTGCGACTCCTGCCACGACGCCGACTGCTACGGCTGTGGCTGTCGCCAGTCCAGAGGTGTCGGTCGCGACGCCGACAGCTCCGTTTGCTGCGCCGACCGCTCCGACCGTTGTATCGGTCCAGGAGGTTTCTTCCTTCGAGTCTTGGTCGTCTCCGTCCACCGGGAGTGACTGGTCACCTCCCCCAGCCCGACGGTCACTTGCCGCAGCCGTGTCGGGGAAAGTGCCAGCTTCGAGCTCGGCACGGGCAACTTCGGCTACCGCTCTGTCGGACTCCGACTCGTCGGATGACGTGCCGCTTACGGAGCGTCTTCGTCGCCAGCGGGCAAGGGAAGCAGAGGGCGCCAAGGGGCCGCCTGCAAAAAAGCCAAGGACGGAGGAACCTGGTCCTTCTGTCACCCCGACCGTTTCGACCGCTGGGGTCGGAGAAACTTCGCCAGGCGGAAGCCTGCCCTTCTCCATGCGAGTGTCACGCCGGTGAGTTTCAGTATTTTGGTTTAGTCAGATGTTTTTCCTGATGTCGTGAAGTGACTAGAATTTTGATCATGTTTTGCAGGGCTCCTTCTTCTCTCGGCGCGCCGCGGGCCCTTGCGGCGGGGGCCGCGTCCGAGGAAAGGCTGCCCGCTGCGAGGTTGGTGCGGCTGACGTCGCATTCTTCGTCGCCGCCTCCTCGCATGGCATCCGCGGCCAAGACCGCAGAGGAGCGGGTGGAAGAGATGGCGCAGCCTCCGAGTGCCGAAGCTGGGGCAGCCAGGGTGGACTCCCGGGCGAGGAAGCCGGGAGAGATGAGGATCAACCCGCCCTCGAGTTCTGTCACCGAGGACGTGGAAGGCAAGGAGCAGACGACGGTGCCTCCGAGCGTCGTCGTTCTGACGGAGAGGCAGGTCGGGCCGTCCCCTGATGCAGGGAAGAGGGAAGAGACCGCGCCGTTGGCTCCGATGGAGCCTTCGACGTCTGCAGTGCCGGTCCTGCCGCCGACCACGGGAACCACCACTTCAGCGGCGTTGGTGGTGGCGGCGCAGGCTTCTGCGCAGCGGGTGGACCCGAGGCGGCCCTGGATCTTGAGGCGGAGGCCGGATCCCTCTTCGTCCACTTCGATAGGACGCCATCCGGCGCCTGGTCCTCGAACCTCCAATGAGGCCGCCTAGGACTCTTGGAGGTTCCTGTACGACCAGGTGTTCGCGGGGGGCGAATGGGTCTCCTCGGCGCTCACTCATATGCAAAGCGCCAAGGAATGCTTGGAGGAGTTCCAGGAGACTATGGCCGATCCATATGGAGCGCTCTGCCAGGTAAGTTTTAATATTTCAAATTTTCGTAATTATACATGAACCTGATTAGCGGGTCTCGCAGGGACCCTTAAGAGGGCGCTTCGCCAGCCTCCGCAAGGTCTTGGCCGATCGAAGGTCGAGGCGTTGCGCCGCGAGCTTGCGCGGACTCGTGACGAGCGGGATGAGGCCAGAAGATTGGCCGCCGATCGACTCCTCGCCCTCAGGGATGCTGAAAGACACGCCGAGGGCTTCGAGAGAGGTAGCCAGGAGCTCTAGATGGAGATCACTCGGCTACAGATCGAGAGGAGGAGCCTCGACGAGGAGGTCAGGATGCTACGCCAGACCTGTGCATGTAAGTTGTTTTATAGCTCACTGTCCAACAAGAATGTTCATCCTGTTGTTGCTTGCTGATGCATTAGACTGCGCAGAACTCCAGGAGGGGGCCGGCCGTAGCACCCGGGAGATCCGAGAGCTCAAGGACCGGACACGCTTGGCCGAGGAGGCCAAAGAGGCGGCCGACGGCACGTTGGAGCGGTCGGAGGAGCTGTGCCGCCTCGCTCTAGAAAGCCGTGACACTTTGGAGGCTCGCCTCTGTGTTTTGGAGGCCGAGCTGAGGAAGTACATGGCAGAACTGGCGAGGGTGCAGAAACTGTCTGCTTCACTAGAAGCATCGACTGCTCAGCTTCAATGGACCTGGTCAACGAGCGGTCGGTCACTGAGGCTGCACACAAAAGTCATGAGAGTAAGTAGCAAGTGAGTTTGTTAATTTGCCAGGGAAACAGGTCCCTGAAATTTTTTAGACGCAGGCATGTCCGTGGAGCTTCGGTGGTTGTTGTGGTTGGTTCGGGCGCTGGTGCACCAGGTGTTCGACGATACCCAAGATCTAAGCATGTCGGCGGACCGGGCGTCTTAGTGCTAGAGATGCTGCCAGGGCTGATCCGCACCGAGTTGCTCGTCGCCCTGCGAGATGGAGCATCATTGACGTTGGCACACCTGCGGTCCCATTACCTCGACGCTGACGTCGGGCGTATTGCTGAGGGTTTCACCTCGAGCACGTCGGATGAAGCGTCGGTGAAGCTTTTTGAGGGCTCCAAGCCTCAGGCGCAGGAGATCATCAGCTGCTTCCTCCGACCGACCTTGATGAAGGAGCGCTTCGGCCGTCTGCCACCCCTTTAGATGTTCTGGCTCGTAGATTGTGGTGGTATCTATAAACTTGTTATGTGAAAATTTAATGTTTCTGACTCCTAACATCAAGTGTTTCGCATTGTTCTTTGCGTTCCATTGGGCGTTGGTCAGGCGACTAGGTCGGGTATAGCCCGTAGGGTCGAGTGTCGGACTCGGACCTTAGAGCGTCACCGGCGCCGGGTCAGACCGTTAGCCGCGAGGATTGCTCTGAACGAGAATGCTCATAGTCCGCAAGAGTTTGGCCGAGTCACTCGTGCAGTGAGTCACGAGCCGGGGGGTCGACCTCTGAGAAACAAGGTAGGCGTCGAGGCTTAGATTAATGTTAACGAGGCACAGGGCCTTTGGATCCTTGGGTCGGTCGTTCCGATCCTCGAGTGGGACTCTGATGATAGCCCCCAGGCAAAGGAGTGTAGCCGAGCAGACTGCGCTTCTCTGCCAAAGACATAGTTAGTAGATGAGATATGATCAGGATGCATAGAGATCAAACAACTTTATTATGCGTGAAAACGACGCAAGTTTTCAATATTCCAGGCGTGAACAAGCTCGGCGCCATCCTGTGTCGCCAGTTTGTATGTGCTAGGCTTTAAAACTCGCTTGATTATATACGGGTCTTCCGATGGAGGAGATAGCTTGTGGTGATCTCGCTTGTCTTGCACTCTCTTGAGCACAAGGTCGCTGACTCTAAGGGTCCGACCCTTGACGCGCCGAGCGTGTAGTCGTCGAAGATTTTGTTGGTACTTGGTCGATCGAAGTATGGCCACGTCATGTGCTTCGTCCAGCTGGTCCAGGGTGTCTTGCCGCGCCTCTTTGACCTCTGCTCGTTGTAGGCTCTGACCCTTAGGGAGTCGTTGTCGAGGTGGGTCGGCAAAATGGCTTCGGCTCCGAATACCATGAAGAAAGGAGTGAATCATGTGGTTCTGTTGGGGGTAGTTCGCAGGCCCCACAACACGAACGGGAGCTGTTAGGCCCACCGCCCGGCGGACTGCTCGACGCAGTTGTAGATCCGAGGCTTCAGCCCCTGGAGTACCATGCCATTGGCTCGTTCCACTTGCCCATTGGTCTTTGGGTGGGCGACCAAGGCGAAGTCGAGCCTGATATGATGCTCTTCACAGAACAATCGAAAAATGTTTCCGATGAATTGAGTCCCATTATCGGTGATGACGGAGTTTGGGACCCTGAATCGAAAGATGATGTCGCTGATGAACTCGACGGCCTGACCCGAACTGATGCAAGGGGTCGGCTTCGCTTCGATCCACTTGGTGAACTAATCAACCGCGACGAAGAGGTGGGTAAAGCCTCGGGCGCTTTGCGAAAAGGCCCAAGAACGTCGAGCACCCAGACCACAAACGGCCAGGTTATCGGGATCGTCTAAAGTTCTTGGGCCGATAGATGCGTCTGACGGGCGTAGAACTGGCAGCCCCTGCTGGACCGTACAAGCTTTTCCGCATCCGAGACTGCTGTAGGCCAGTAAAAGCCTTGACGAAAAACTTTGCCGACGAGAGTCCTCGGGGCAGCATGATGTCTGCAGGTTCCCGAGTGAATGTCGTCGAGGAGACATAGACCCTCCGTCTGAGGGATGCAGCGTTGGATGACGCCACTGGGACTGCGCTTGTAGAGCTCGTTGTCGATGAGAGTGTAGGCTTTTGCCCGACGCACGATTTGTCAGGCCTCGTTGGTGTCGGACGGCAAGGTGCCGTCCTAGAGGTACACATAAATCTCCAGGGACCAATCAGGGATGATGGCCAAGGTTTCGGGCTCGGAGGTCGGGTCCTGCTCCCCGATCACCCCCTCAGCGTGGGGGTCGGCGACGTCGTCCTTGAGCTTGATCATCGGCTTGGCGAGGACCTCGAGGAAGATATCGTCGGGAACTGGATCTCATCCCGAGGCCATGCGGGCGAGTGTCAGCTGCTTCGTTGTCGCGGCGTGAGACGTGATGAAGCTCGAGCCCGTCGAGCTTGTCTTCGAGCTTGCGAACGTCTTGGCACTAGGCCTCCATCTTCGAATCTCGGCAGCTTGACACCTTCATGACTTGGTTGACGATGAGTTCGGAATCGCCTTTGACGTAAAGCCGTCGGACTCTGAGCGTGATTGCCATGCAGAGGCTGTGCAGCAGGGCCTCGTATTCTGCGGCGTTGTTGGAGGCTGGGAAGTGAATCTGCAAAATGTACCGGAATTTATCTCCTTTGGGGGAGATGAGAACGACGCCAGCGTCAAGCCCTTGAGTCAGCATGACCCATCGAAGAACATGATCCAGTGATCGGGGTTAATGGAGTCTGATGGCTCTTGCGCCTCGGTCCACTCGGCAACGAAGTCGGTGAAGGTTTGGGATTTGATGGCTTGCCGACGTATGTAGGTGATGTCGTAGCCCATGAGCTCCATCGCCCATGTGGCGACGCGCCCAACCACGTCCTTCCCGTTGATGATTTCCTCGAGGGGAAGCTTGTCACCACTCGGATGGAGTGACTGTCGAAGTAGTAGCGAAGCTTACGGCTCGTGATGATGATTGCATAAAGTAGCTTCTCCACTTGGGTATACTGGGTCTTGGCGTCGGCGAGAACTTCGCTGATGAAGTAGACGGGTCGCTGGACCTTGAAAGCCCGACCCTCCTCCGACCGCTCAACGACCAATGCCGTGCTGAGGATCTTAGCGGTGGCGGAGATGTAGAGTAGCAACGGCTCGCTGGTGGTTGGTGAAGTTAGGACTGGCGGGGAAGACAGCATGGTCTTCAATTGTTCGAAGGCCTCCTGGGCTTCGGGGGTCCAGGAGAAGCGGTCGAACTGACGGAGGAGTCGGTAGAAAGGCATAGCCTTCTCACCCAGTCTGGAGATGAAGCGACTGAGAGCTGCCAGGCATCCAGTGAGCTTCTGGACACCCTTGATGTTGTTGATGGGCCCGAGGTTGCCGATGGCAACGATCTTTTCAGGATTGACTTTGATGCCACGCTCGGAGATGACGAATCCGAGGAGCTTGCCGGTGGGGACACCGAAAACACACTTCTCAGGATTGAGCTTGATGCGGAACCGTCGGAGGTTGACGAAGGTTTCTTCTAGGTCTTTGATGAGGTCGGCCACCTACCGAGTCTTGATGACGATGTCGTCGACGTAGACCTCCAGGTTTCGTCCTAGCTGACTGTGGAAGCATTTCTGCATACAGCGCTAGTACGTGGCGCCGGCGTTCTTGAGGCCGAAAGGCATGTTGACGTAGCAGAACGAGCCGAAGAGTGTGATGAATGATGTGGCCGACTGGTCGGAGTCTCGCATGGATATTTGATGGTACTCGGAGTACGCATCGAGGAAGCTGAGGGTTTCGCACCCTGCGGTGGAATCGACCACCTGATCTATGCGCGGCAAAGGAAACGGATCCTTTGGGCATGCTTTGTTGAGACTCGTGTAATCAACACACATCCTCTATTTCCCATTTTTCTTTTTGACCATTACAGGATTGGCCAACCACTCTGGGTGGTAGACCTCTTTGACGAACTTGGCATCGAGCAGCTTGGTGATTTCTTCTCCGATGGAGCGGCGCTTCTCGTCGTCGAAGTCGTTGCTTCACCGGTCGGGAGCTGGGAGCGATCGTGCGATTTCAGAATTGAATAGCCTAGTCTACAGGCGAGACTCAAAGGTTAACCTGGTTCGGGCCGCGTCGAGGCGTAATACCCTACGTCCAGGGGCGAGAGATCGATCGTATAAATCTCAAGAACACGAAGATACAATGCGGGAGGGCTCCGGATGGATCCGAGAGTCCCAAGCTCGCGTGATGGGGGTGGTTTACATGCGGTGTTTATCACTGTTGTTCTATGTGTCTATCGCGCGTCTTGTGTTTTTTCCCCGTTTTTCGTCGCCCGAGTGCCCCTGATATAGGGCTGGACCTAAGTTGTCTTGACCGAACCATGGTTGGGGTGATCGGACCATGGTTTAAACATTTTGTTGCCTACGGAAGCGGATGACCCCTTGATAAGTGGGGCCATGGTTCCCAGAGAGTCATGCTCTCTGGCGTTCGGGCCAGACGATCGGCGCCTCCCGTTTGTACTTCTGTTCATTGAGAGGGGACAGGGTTGCTTTACTGCTCAGCTTTATCGCCTGGAGGGTTGTTTCTCGTTCGACCGGGTAGTTGCAGAATCTCTCGGAATGCTTATCCTCTTCGCATAACTGCACATTGCCAGAGATTCTGAATCGGTGTGTTTGCTGGAGTGATGACTGCTTCCCAGCAGTCAGCGGGCGAGTCCCGACCGCTAGGATCCCGATAGCTCGGGTCCCGACCCCTGAGGGTCGGAACGATTGCTCCTTTGTCTTTGGGCCTTGACGAGGCTTCTCGACCGCTGAGGTCGGGCCGCCTTTGCGAAATCTTTGGCGGGCCGTTGGGTCGCGGACTGTAGGTGGCGTGTTGTAGAAGTTGATCCGTAGGTGCCCGGGGTATACTATCCCGACAGGACTCTTATGATAGCCCCCGGGCAGAGGAGTGTAGTCGAGCAGACTGCGCTTCTCTGTCAAAGACATAGTTAGTGGATAAGATATAAACGAGATACGAAAAGATTAAATAACTTTATTATGCGTAAAAACGACGCAAATTTTCGATGTTCCAGGCGTGAACAAGCTCAGCGCCATCCTTTGTCGCCAGCTTGTACGTGCCAAGCTTTAGGACTCGCATGATCACATACGGTCCTTCCCACGGAGGGGACAGCTTGTGGTGATCCCGCTTGTCCTGCACTCTCTTGAGCACAAGGTCGCCGACTCTGAGAGCTCGACCGGTGACACGTCGAGCGTGTAGTCGTCGAATGCTTTGCTGGTACTTGGCCGACCGAAGTATGGCCACGTCGCGCACCTCGTCCAGCTGGTCCAGGGCGTCCGGCCGCGCCTCTTTCGACCTCTGCTCATCGTAGGCTTTGACCCTTGGGGAGTCATAGTCTAGATCGGTCGGTAGAACGACTTCGGCCCCGAACACCATGAAGAATGGAGTAAATCCTGTGGTTCTGTTGGGGTAGTTCGTAGGTCCCACAACACGGACGGGAGCTCTTTGACCCACCGCCCGGCGGATTGCTCGACGTAGTCGTAGATTCGAGGCTTCAGCCCCCTGAAGTACCATGCCATAGGCACGTTCCACCTGCCCATTAGTTCTCGAGTGGGCGACAGAGGCAAAGTCGAGCCTGATGTGGAGCTCCTCGCAGAATTCCCGGAAGACGTTTTCGGTGAATTGCGTTCTGTTATTGGTGATGATGAAGTTTGGGACTCCGAAGCGAAAGACGATGTCACGGATGAACTCGACGGCCTGACCCGAGCTGATGCATTGGGTCGGCTTTGCTTCGATCCACTTGGTGAACTTGTCAACCGCGATGAACAGGTGGGTAAAGCCCCCGAGCGCTTTGCGAAAAGGCACGAGGACATTGAGCCCCCAGACCGAAAACGGCCAGGTGATCGAGATCGTCTGGCGCTCCTGGGCCGGTAGGTGCGTCTGACGGGCGTAGAACTGACAGCCCCTGCAGGAGCGAACGAGCTTTTCTGCATCGGAGACTGCTGTAGGCCAGTAGAAACCTTGGCCAAAAACTTTGCCAACTAGGGTCCTTGGGGCAGCATGATGCCCGCAAATCCCCGAGTGAATGTCATCGAGAAGGCGCAGGCCCTCCGCCTGAGGGATGCAACACTGAATGACGCCACTGGCACTGCGCTTGTCGAGCTCGTCGTCGATGAGAGTGTAGGCTTTCGCTCGGCGTATGATTCGTCGGGCTTTGTTGGTGTCGGATGGTAGGGTGTCGTCCTGGAGATACACATAAATGTCCTGGGACCAATCAGGGATGATGGCCAGGGTTTCGACCCCGAGGGTCGAGGCCAGCTCCCCGACTGACGCCTCGGCGTGGGGGTCGGTGACGTCGTCTTTGAGCTTGATTGTCGGCTTGGTGAGGATGTCAAGGAAGATATCGTCGATAACTGGATCTCGTCTCGAGGCCATCCGTGCGAGGGTGTCGGCTGCCTCTTTGTCGCGATGTAGAACGTGATGAAGATCGAGCCCGTTGAATTTGTCTTCAAGTTTGCGAACTTCTTGGCAGTAGGCTTCCATCTTGAGATCTCGGCAGCTTGACATCTTTATGACTTGGTTGATAACAAGTTCGGAGTCACCCTTGACGTAGAGCCGTCGGTCTCCAAGTGTGATGGCCATGCAAAGGCCATGTAGCAGAGCTTCATATTCTGCGGTGTTGTTGGAGGCCAGAAAGTGAATCTGCAAAACGTACCGGAACTTATCTCCCTTGAGGGAGATGAGAACGACGCCAGCCTCGGAGCCCTTCTGTTGGCAGGATCCGTCGAAGAACATGGTCCAATGCTCGGGGTCAGCGGAGTCCGATGGCTCTTGCGCCTCGATCCACTCGGCGATGAAGCCAATTAGGGTTTGGGACTTGATGGCTTGCCGAGGTACATAGGCGATGTCATGGCCCACGAGCTCCATAGCCCAAGTGACGATGCGTCTGACCACGTCCTTCTCGTTGATGATTTCCTCGAGGGGGAAACTCGTCACCACTCGGATAGAGTGGCTGTCGAACTAGTGACGAAGCTTTCGACTCGTGATGAGGATCGCATAAAGCAGCTTCTCCACTTGGGTGTATCGGGTCTTGGCATCGGTGAGTACTTCGCTGATGAAGTAGATGGGTCACTGGACCTTCAAGGCCCGACCCTCCTCCGATCGCTCGATGACAAGCACCGTGCTGACGACCTTGGCGGTCACGGAGATGTAGAGGAGTAGCGGCTCCTCAAGGGTTGGTGAAGTTAGGACTGGCGGGGAAGACTACATGGTCTTCAATTGCTCGAAGACCTCCTGGGCCTCGGGTGTCCAAGAGAAGCAGTCGAACTTACGGAGAAGTCGGTAAAAAGGCATAGCCTTCTCACCAGCCTGGAGATGAAGCGGCTGAGAGCCGCCAGGCACCCAGTAAGCTTCTGGACACCTTTGACGTTGTTGATGGGCCCGAGGTTGCGGATGGCGGCGATCTTCTCAGGATTGGCTTCGATGCCACGCTTGGAGATGACGAACCCGAGGAGCTTCCGGTGGGGACGCCAAAAACGCACTTCTTGGGGTTGAGCTTGATGCGGAACTGCCGGAGGTTGGCGAAGGTTTCTTCTAAATCTTTGATGAGGTCGGCCACCTGCTGAGTTTTGATGACAATGTCGTCGACGTAGACCTCCAGGTTCCGACCCACCTAATCGTGGAAGCATCTCAACATGCAGCGCTGATACGTGGCGCTGGCATTCTTGAGGCCGAAGGGCATGGTGACGTAGCAGAATGAGCCGAAGGGTGCGATGAACGATGTGGCCGACTGGTCGGAGTCTCGCATGGATATCTGATGGTACCCAGAGTACGCATCAAGGAAACTGAGGGTTTCGCACCCTGCGGTGGAATCGACCACCTAATCTATGCGCGGCAAAGAAAACGAATCCTTTGGGCATGCTTTGTTGTGACTCGTGTAATCAACACACATTCTCTATTTCCCATTTTTCTTTTAAACCATTACAGGGTTGGCCAGCCACTCTGGGCGGTAGACCTCTTTGACGAACTTGGCTTCGAGTAGCTTGGCGATCTCTTCACTGATGGCGCGGCACTTCTCGTCGTCGAAGTGTCGGAGTCATTGCTTCACCGGTCGAGAGCCAGGAATGATGTTCAGAGAGTGCTCAGCGACCTCCTTCAGGATGCCTCGCATGTCAGATGGTGCCCAGGCGAAGACGTCCCGATTTCGGCTAAGGAAGTCGATGAGCACGCTTTCCTATTTGTCGGAGAGCGCGGTCCCGATTCTGGCCTTCTTGGAGGTGTCGGAGTCGTCGAGGACGATCTCTTTGGAGTCATTGGCGGGCTCGAACAACGTGGAGAAGGCAGGCTTGGAGTCGAGAGTTGCGGCGAACACCTGAGACTGGCGTATCTCCTCCAGTTGGGCCCGCCCCGCAAGGGCGACGGCTAGCTCGTAGCTTTCCTTCTCGCACGTGAGGACGTGTTTGAAGCGAGACGCCACAGTGATGACGCCTTTGGGCCCCGACATCTTGAGCTTGAGGTAGACGTAGTTGGGGACTGCCATGAACTTGGCTAGACAGGTCGGCCAAGGATGGCATGATAGACACCGGAGAAATCGACCACCTCGAAGGTGAGCTTCTCCGTTCTGAAGTTGTCGCGGTTGCCGAAGGTGACTGGCAACGTGATCTGACACAGGGGTACTGCGCTACCTCTTGGGATGATGCCGTAAAACGGAACGTTGCTGGGGAGGAGGTCGGACCTCAAGAGCTTCATGGCCTTGAAGGTGCCGATGTAGAGGATGTTGAGAGCGCTGCCTCCATCCATGAAGACCTTGGACAGTCGGGTGGTGCTGATTATCGGATCGAGCACCAGGGGCAGGCGCCTGGGCTAAGCACATGGTCGGGGTGATCGGACCTATCGAAGGTGATCGAAGCCTCCGACCACTTGAGATACGAAGGGACGGCGGGAGTGATCACGTTGACCTCCCACCACATCTGCTTCTCGTGGCTACGTGACTCGTAGGCCACCGACCCGCCAATGATCATCAAACAGTCTTTCGGCTCGGGGAAGGTACTTTCGGGGATACCCTCCCCTTCTTTCGCCGAAGGATCGGGTTGCTTTGGCTGAGGACGAGCGTCAGGGCGAAAGTACCCCTTGAAGAAAGCCTTCATGAGGTTGCAATCCCGTAGAGTGTACGTCACGGAAGTCGCATGGTAGGTGCAGGTTTTCTCAAGCATCTTTTCGAAGTGGTTATCGTGGTTGGCCGCCTTCTCGGGAGGTCAAGGCGGCCGTTCGGTGACGCCCATGAACTCCTCATCCTGCCGACGATTCTTCTGCTTCTTGCCGCTCGACCCGCTCCCGTCCGGCGGTCTTGTCGTCGGTCGGGGCGGTCGTCTTTCTTTCGGTCGACCTTGGACCTCTCTTTGTCCTTGGCCTGGTCCCGGTTGAAGTTGGCTTGAACAGCCTCCTCCTCGGTGGCGAATGTGGTGGCGATGTCGAGAAGGGCGCGCGCTGTTCGAGGGTTTTTACACCCTAGCTTGTGAATGAGCGCTTTGGAGGTCATGTCGCAGGTGAAGGCGTTGATGACGTCGGCGTCGCTGACGTCGGCCAGCTCGTTTCGCTTGCGTGAAAATTGCTGAATGTAGTCTTGAAGGGACTCGCTGGGCTTTTGCTTGCAGTTCTTCAGATCCCAGGAGTTACTCGGGCGGATATAGGTCCTCTGGAAGTTGCCGACAAAAGCATGGCAAAGGTCAGCCTAGTCGTGCCTGCTGTCCCTCGAAAGGTGTTCAAGCTAGCCCTGGCCGAATCAGACAGGAAGAGCGGCAGGTACTAGATGGCGAAGAGGTCGTCGGCGCCATCGCCATCGGCTCGGCATGCGAGGCGATAGTCCTCGAGCTAGTGGGCGGGATTCGTCTCGCCAGTGTACCGGATGATATTGGTTGGAGCATGGAACTTGTCGAGGAAGCTGGCTCTTCGGATGCGGGCCTCGAACGCTCGAGGTCCGATGTCATCGGGGCTGAGGCTTCGAGCGTCGTCGTAGCTGTGTCGTCGAGGACGTCTCTCGGAGGATCGGTCGCGGCCGGAGTGGGAGTAGCGGTCACTCCTGGCATGCCTCCGTATCTCAATGGTGTGGCAAGCGTCACGGTGCTCCCCAAAGCGGTGGCGAATGTTGCCGACCAGGTGGTCGGGTTTCCATGTCTCAGCCCGTCCACGGCGATGGCCGCGAGCAGGGCTTCGACGATCGGCACTCAGCCGATAAGAGCTGTGTGCCTCAGAGTCTTAACGAAGAGATAGTTCGGGTTGTTGTAGAGCGCCACCAAGGTAGACGCGAAGACGATCGTAAGTCTCCTTGTGCACGGGATTGTCGGGTGTGGGAGATTCATAAAAGACGCAGGCCGCCGCCGCCAGATTCTCGTATGGCGTATCAAAGGCGAGCGTACCACCGTCTATGATCTGCTGATAAGCAGTGCCGGCTCGGGCTCGGGCTCGGGCACCACTGCTCGTCGCGGTGACACCCTTACCCTTCTGATTGCCCCCCGGTCGTAAGTTTGCGCCAGAGTGCGTCCTCAACCACAGTGAGAGCGTGAAGGTGCGGAGATGGATCGTCATGTGCTGCCTTGCCAGGGGTTTCGTCCTCTACGGCTTTGGTGGGCAACATGAAGCACTCACGGGAAGGGTCGTGGCCCAACACGCCGTGAGGCGAAAAACGAAGAAGACAGTGTCGAGGTGAACGACGTTTAAGTGAACGCCGCTTTCACAAGATCTGAAGGTGGAGTTCACCGCCGTTGTCGGTGACGAAGTCCAGGCTCCTGAAGCAGAAGGCTTGGCCAGCAACGAAAGTGGGTATGTTCCACGATCGACCATCACGGGCGATGGCAACCGCGAAATCCCCGAAAAACAGTCGAGAGATGGAGGAATCTCCGACTAAAGCGAAAGTCGAAGCCATCGAAACAACAAATAAAAACGCATCAAAAGCCCCTACCTGGCGCGCCAACTGTCGGTGTTTCATACACCGGCACAGTAAATTTATACGATCGGACAGGGAATCGTCTGTTTTCGGAATCGAATGGTCTAGTCTACAAGCGAGATTCAAAGGTTAACCTGGTTCGAGCCGCCTTGAGGCGTAATAACCTACATCCAGGGGCTGAAGATCGATCGTATGAATCTCAAGAACACGAGAGTACAATGCGGATGGGCTCTCGACGGATCCGAGAGTCCCAAGCTCGCGTGATGAAGGTGGTTTACAGGTGGTGATTATCACTGTTGTTCTCCTTCGCTTTGTTAGCCACTCGAGTACCCCTTTTATAGGGTCCGACCTGGGTTAGCTTGACCGAACCATGGTTGGAGTGACCGGATCATGGTTTGAGCATCTTGCCGCCTACGGAAACGAGTGACCCTTTGACAGGTGGTGCCACGGTCTTCAGTGAATCATGTTCTCTGACATTCAGGACAGACGATCGGCGCCTCTCATTCGTACCCTTGTTCACTGAGAGGGAACAAAGTTGCTTTACTGTTCAGCTTTATCGCTTGGTGGGTTGTTTCTCGTTCAACTGAGTGGTTGTGGAATCTTTCGGAATGCTTATCTTCTCTGCGGAGCTATACGTCGTTAGGAGTTCTGAATTGGCGTGACCGTTGAAGTAGTGACTGCTTCGTGGCTGTCGGCGGGCGAGTCCCGACCGCTAGGGTTCTGATAGCTCGGGTCCCGACCCCTGAGGGTCGGGGCGATTATACCCGCCTCGGCTTCGGGCCTTGGCGAGGCTTCCCGACCGCTGAGGCTGGACCGCCTTCGTGAAGTTATTGGTGGGCCGTTGGAGGACCGCGAACCGTAGGTGGGCCGTGCTGTAGGAGTTGATGCGTAGGTACCCGAGGTATACTATCCCGACAATAACATATAAAGATTTTTAATTATAGCATATACTTGCAAAAGAATTATCCATGAAGGATCTGTGTATAAGATTTTGGATAGTGAAAAGAACGGACACATATTTTATGTTTTGTTATGGACCTAAAAGCAAAACTATCTAAGATTTTTGAGTCAAAAACTATCCAGGATCAGTGGAAGGACGGAATTTTACTTTATTTCTAGTTTTATGAAAGGTCTAAAAGCAAGAGCTACAGAGGTATATCTAACTCTTTGTGCACCAGAGGATTGATCTGACGATCTAGAATTTATTGATGATGTGACTTCAAAAAGAGAATTCACGGGCTTTAATATATAAAGATTTTTTTATTATTTCACTATCCATACAAAGTATGTGACAGAACAGCGTGCGAACCTGAAAAAGCTAGGGCAAAGGCATGGCCGTTCATGCCTGCTCTCGCTGAGTAGATGCACGCTCCTACGCTGACCGGTCCTTTCTAATATCCGCCGTTAGATTTTAATTCGACAGTTAATATTTTTTAGGGTGACCTATGCAAAGGACTGTGACAGAACAGCGTGTGGACCTGAAAAGGCTAGTGCGATAGCACGACTGTTCATGTCTGCTCCTGCCGAGTAGAAGCACGCTCTTATGTTGACCGGGAAAAGGATTTTTTTCTCTTTTCTAATATCCACCGTTAGATTTTAATCCGACGGTTATTATTTTTTAAGGTGACATGGCGCAACGAGGGTTAAGACAATGTTTGGGTTTTAATATATAAAGATCTAACGGTTAATATTTTTTAGGATGAGCTATGCAAAGGACTGTGACAGGAGCGTGTGCATCTAAAAAAGCTAGAATGATGACACGGCCGTTTATAGCAGCTCCCGCTGAGTAGAGGCACGCTCCTATGTTGACCGAAAAAAAATTTCTCTTTATTAATATCCATTATTATATTTTAATTCGACGGTTAATAATTTTTAATGTGATATAATGTAACAAGGATTAAGAGAACGCTTGTGCTTTAATATATAAATACGTAGGTAATAAAAAAAATTCAAACAGGGCCTTGTTGATTTTGTTCTTTCTGAAATGAACAACTCGATTTCATATGACGTTAAACTGAGAGACTTACATAAACCTATCCATTGTAGCCCAATTCAAAAAATCCAAAGAAGCCCTTGTTGCTTTTGTTCTTTCTAAGATGATGTGCATGATGATAATTATCCGACGGTTAGAAATGCTGCGAGCTGTTACTTTCGGTAGCAACGCATTACCCAACAATATTCTCATGAAGCCACATCTGGTAATCCCATCTGGCGATCCTCCGTGGTTCCAAGCGAGGGCTGCGGTTGGCCCTCCTCCACTGATGTATAGACAAATCGTCTCGCCTTGCCCTTAGCACTCCCGAAGGACCATCCACGAGGACCACCACTCGCCGGACAACGAGCGACCAGTACACACGCGCAGCATAAACAAACATATCAGCTCCTTTCAGCTGGGATCGCCGCGTCGCTTTCGATCCGTCCCCTGATTCGCGGCGAGATGAAGAGACGTTTCCGTCTTTGGGCACTTCCGGGCCTCCCAGTGTCGTCCACCTTGCCCCCTCGCGGATCCCTGGCAGATCGCCCACCTTTCCTGCCGCCCAATGAGCGCCGCGCTTCCAGAGGCACCGCCTCCGTCCGGCCAGCGAGGTGGCCCAATCGGAGGGCGCGGCCTCTAATCCAGCGCTGGATTGCTGGCCGTCGCGGTCTGTCGCAAGAAGCATAATCGTGGCGTGGTTGGCGGGAGCACGCGGGCGCGTACGCGTCACCGGTCACCCGTCTTGACCAATCCGCGAGGAGTACGCTGTACGCGCGCGCCATTTTGGAGGACGCTGATTGCATGGCGCAACATGGGGAAGGGGTAAAGGTAAACAATGGCCGGGACGTACATGCCGTATGGCCCGTGCGGCGCTCTCCGGGGGTGGACATGACGCGCTTCGGCGGGTGCGCCGGCTCGCGGGTTTAGCTCGCCGGACGGTCACGGTTTAACCACTTATTCTCATTAGCCATTCAATTAACCATTATTATGAGTTATGTGATCTGATTTTACATTTCAATCTGACCAAACTGTCCTTACCCATTGTAACTGACGGACGACCAAAAGGAACTACTTGCTTATTTAACTGTCGGTTAAAATATAAATATCTCCTATCCTAATATAAAAGTTTATAGACGCCTTTTATCTCACTTTTTGTTTCACAAATTCTATCTCTATTTTTTTATCACAAATTCTATCTCTAATGAAAAAACAAGTAGATCCACTCATCTTCTTTTGTTTTGGAATTCGTTTTCTACTAGACTCCTTTCCAACCCTAAACCTCCGCACAGTGTTGCACGGCTCCCACAGCATCGGCACATCGTCATCTTTGTCGAGTACCCCTAACCTTTGTGCAGCATTGAAAGACGACTTCAACAACTGTAGCAGTGATTCAAACTGCTACCATCTCTCTATCTCTATGTCATACTTCAACTAAAATTCTAAGCATGAGAAAGAAAATAAGAGATACATGTTGCTACATTGTCTTTCTTTAACCTGTTTAAATGTCATCTGCTACTTTTTTGCTATCTCAGTAAATCATCAAAATCTGCCTAGATATGAGGAGGTGACAAGACCCTATGATGCAGACCGACTCCTTTACTTCAGTTGGAATTGTTTTTGGCTTCATTCAAGTCAAAAAGGCATCGTGCAAAGGTTAAATTGAAGCAAGTATTGTGTAAATTTATTTTTTAGCTCAACTTGTATTAATATAAGTTGACATACTTATCTCGTAGGAATTATGTCATATTTTTTTGTCCATAACGGAGTGAGAATGCATCATGTTACTTTTCTGTATCGAAGAAAAATTGCATCGCCTTGCCCTGCCCGTAGCGTAGCACGGGCACTCGGACTAGTACTATTGTAATTTTTTGATCAAATACACCCATTTGTTATTTATTGTACATATTTATATTGTCAAATTTGTAAGGAAAATTTAGTCATTTACCCTTCCATTTAACACTGAAATCATAAAAATATTTTATAGTTGGTAATATGGAATAAAAGTTAAGTCTAATGGCTAATAAGAAAGTTAAAAATTTTGAGTGGCTAATAAGGTACCTCAAATTTTTCTAGTGGTGAATATGGAATTTTTCAGTTGTACTACTCCGGCAATGCTATCTACTCCTACTCCGTATATGGGTCTTTAATTTATTGATCTTTTATGAATAATTATACTCCTAGTAATTGGGACCTAGATAATAATACCTGTCTCCAAATAACTGTCATTTTTTACTTTTCATCATATTTAACCTTTTTCCAAAAATTTTATGCATAGGAGTATAAAACAAACAAGTTATGTTTAAAGCATTTCCAATGATAAATAATTCACAACAAAATATAAGATATTTTCAAAAAAAAATAATACTCCACAAAGAGGCAAATATGATATCTAAAAGACGACAATTATTCTGAGACAAATGAAGTACGTAGTGTAGCAAAGTTTGAAGGAGTGTTATGGAAGTCTATTTT